>LZPO01108118.1:90002-113865 GCA_001675575.1 Neotoma lepida | reverse complement strand
GCAGGTGCACTAAAGAAACTTGATTCTGAGTGTGGCGGGCGGCAGGTAAGCTATGGCTTCGCTGTCCGTGTGTGATTTGTTTCTCTTGTAGAGTCTGAGGAGATGATCCTCATGTCAGTGATCCCGAAGCTTTAGTACACCTGAGAAGCACCCAGTACCTTTATTAAATACCAGTTACAAGGCCCTCCATGAAGAAGCGCCTTTGGAGCTCAGCAATATACATTTTAAAACCCATTAGCTGGGATACAGATTGCCACGATTTATCCATGCATTCTATTGTATGTCCATAACAGTTCTTCAGAAACTCCTAGGTCCCTGCAGTTTACCATTTTATTTAATCCCTGGTGATTNGTTCTTTTTGTTGAGCAGTCTTCTGAATTAGATTAACTCTGTTCTAAGGAAAGGGGTCTGGTCAGCTGTTCCTAATGCTGGGCTCACTTGCTCTTTCTTATTTTACAAAGAGAATAAAAGTTTTTTTTAAAAAGCAAACTTTTATATAATTTAAGTATAATTGGGTTTAACCAATAGTGTTCAGCGTCTCCACAAAATGATTGCCCCTCATTTAGACCGCTTGAAAAAGGCATCCCGCAGGGAGCTTTGCGGTGGAGGTGCCTACCAGCTGATCTGTTCTCCCTTTCAGAGGACGCCAAAGGCACACTTTCACTCTTGCCCGAGTTCCGAGTTCGAGAGCGGGCTCTGCTGGAGTCCTTGCATCGCTTTGGCATGACAGAGGAAGGCTGCNTCCAGGCCTGGTTCTCTTTTCCTCATTCCATGCGCATATTCTACGCCCACGCATACAGCAGCAGGATCTGGAATGAGGCAGCATCTTACAGACTTGCAGCCTATGGAACCAAAGTGGTGGCGGGGGACCTGATCTGCTTGGATGAAGATGCTGGCGAGCACTTCCCAAGCAGTAAAGTGAGTACCCATCCGTCAAGGAGATGACTTGCCACACCAGAGACAGTAATTGCAAGAAGCCTGGGTTTTAGGACACCTCCGTTTACCCATCTCCAGCTTTATTTTTCTGATGGCTGAGAATCAACACATGTTGCTAAGTGGAGAAATAGTGTACAGAATGTAAGGTAGTAAAGTGTCCTTTAAAGAACACAGTCTCAAAAACAAACAAACCCGTATGTAATGTACCCAGACGTGTTAAGCTGTCCTCTTGAAAACAAGAATCAAACTGTCCAGAANTGGCATGTCTGCACANTCCCAACTAGGTGCCTTCTCTTGCCTCNTTGTTGTCCAGCATGTGTCCTTCAGCTTCCTCTCTGCTGTCCCCTAAATGTCCACAGAAAATGACTTTTATTTGTATAAAATGCTGAGAAAAGACAGGTGTAAGAGATGTACAGCTTACAAGGAAAAAAAAAGGAAAGTCCCATAATGTTATGAGGATATGGGATGCTATGTTCCTTTCCTATACATGTGGTTTTATATCAATGTGATTTTATGACATTTATATTAATGAAGTTATGTCATGACTATTTTATAAGACTTGCTTTTCCTATTTCTTCCCTATCCACCTGGCATTTTTATCTCTATAGGTTTGAACTAATTAATGAAGCTGAATTCCNTAAGTCTTATGAGAGTTCACATAATAGTGTAAAACAAAAGGAACAAAGAATTCTCCTCTAACATTATCTTAAGTCAATTTTAACCTGGTGAAAACCAAGGGCAAGACCCCGAGTGGTGCTTCATGTTATATATCGCAAAACTGTTGAATTTGGGGGCAGTAAAGGATTTCAGAGGTCCCGTCCTTCAACTCCCAATCTATAGGAGTGAGAACCAAGGCCCAGATGGGAAAGGACAAATTCAGAATCATCTATGTAGTGCATCTAAAAAGGCCCAGGAGTCTAAGTGGGTCTCCTCTGGAGGAACCTGAAGGTAGACTTAGGAATCAGTTAGTCGAGGTACATCATGGCCCAGCCCTTCAAAACCAGTGGAAAGGTAGACTCTAAGCTCTGCATTAAGAAGTCTTTCCTAGATCAATGATGGACTCCACATGTATGAATTAAGGCTATTTGGTTTCAGGTAATGGAAATCTCTTTCAAACTAATTTTAAAAAATCCAGCAGGAATTTATTGGCCCTGTGTCTGAAAACTCATGATTTATTCAGGCACAGCTGCATCTCCAATGCCATCCCCTGCAAGAGCAGTGATCCCAATAGCTGAGTGTCTCTCTGGCCAAGAATTGTGTATTCTCTGATGTTGTGGAGCAAAGTTTCTCAAACTTAATTTATCACACACCTCTTGATTTCCCTTTTGGCTTCAGATGCCTACTACTGTCCTCTAAAACAGATACTGACAAACACCATGGTTGAATAAAATATTGCAGTGTTTCCTGGGGACAGGAGCGGCTGAGGAGAGTGTCACCTCAGGGCAGCCACAGTTGGTGCTGTCCAGNTTCAATAGTGTAAAGCAGAAAGAATTGGTCTGTTTTTTATGTAGTGGTCTCCTCTGGAGACACGTTATGTAGAGCGAATCTTAAACGGTCTTATTAATTGAAAACACCAGGCCAGGTATTGAGGTAAATTCTGAATNATCAGAGAGACAGAACAAGCCACAGCCAACCTCACCTTGCCAACTCCTCAGCTGATCTTGTTTCCTCAGACTGCAGGCTTCTGAGTCCTCTCCCGAATGAATCTCAGCTGAACTCTGCTCAAAGTCTGAAAGCTTAAGAGGCCCTCTAGCTTCTGGTTTCCACACCTTATATACCTTTCTGCTTCCTGTCACTACTTTCTGGGATTAAAGGCATGTGTCTTTCTCAAGCAAAGACATGAGATCTCAGGTACTGGAATTAAAGGTGTGTGCCACCACGCCTGGCTGTTTCCAGTGTGGCCTTGAACTCACAGAGATCTGGATGGATCTCTGCCTCGGGAATGCTAGGATTAAAGGCATGTGCTACCACTGCCTAACCTCTATGTTTAATCTAGTGGCTGTTCTGTTCTCTGACCCCAAATAAGTTTTATTAGGGTACACAATATTTTGGGGGACATAATATAATCACCACAACATTACTATAAAAAGATTGTGTTTGAACATATGTATATTCAGAGTATGAATCAGAGTTATGAAACACTGAGGTAATTTGAACATTTTGACACCACTCTTTTCCATCATATTTTATGAAACTAGGTTCATCTGGTGACCGAAGAAGAGGAATCGGCTAACACATACGCAATACACCAGGTAGGTTTGATTAAAAGTTACTGTCTCTTAGATTTGAATAAGTATTGTCCCTAAAGACAAATCTGACTGTCCCTTCTTAGGGAACTTTTAAATTGTTATAATTTATATCCTAGTAATTTATGCTTCTTTAATACATTTATGCTTTTAATAAACTTACTATGCTATAATCTATACCATAATAATTTAATTTATGCTTGCTTTTGATGAATATATATAATCATGTGGACACTGAAAAATTCAACATAAGAATAGTTTCATGTCTCCCTCCAATGTTTCCCAACGTTTGACACCCATATTAATCCTATTTCCAGGACTGCATTAATCCTGTTTCATGGAAGCCACTGATTTAATTTCTATCACTGTGGTTTTGCATTTGAAAAAAATGTTACGTAAATCGAATCACAATATATATATACATATACATATATATATATATATNNNNTGTGTGTGTGTGTGTGTGTGTGTATCTTTCTGTATTCCAGCTTCTTAGACTGTGGGTTGTGATCCCATGACTGAATGTGGGGGTTGTAAAAAATTTTGTAGCAATACAAGATTTCTGAATGCATAGTGACAGAAAATTAATTGAAAATCAAATGCATAGTGGATCCAAGGTATTTCTAGAAGCATTCACCAGTGTTGCGTCACATGGCTTCACTGCAGACTTGGTTCTGTGTAGCAACACGCACACTGTGCCCTGTGTGTACCATCCTGCCCATTATAGATGATAATCATGGTACTGATGATAATAGTGATGATGGTGATGAATGATGGTGATTGATGATGGTGATGATTGATGATGGTGATGATGAAGATGAATGATGATGATTGATGATGATGAATGATGGTGATGATGATTGATGATGGTGATGATGATTGATGATGGTGATGATATGATAGTGATGATGATGAACAATGATTGGTGATGATGATTGATATGATGGTGGTGATGATGATTGATGATGGTGATGATGATGATTGATGATGGTGATGATATGATGGTGATGATGATTGATGATGAGGAGGATGGTGATGATGATGATGATTGATGATATGCTGATGGTGGTGATGATTGATGATGGTGATAGTGATGATATGATGATGGTAATGATGATTGATGATGGTGATGATTGATGATGGTGATGATGATTGATAATGGTGATGATATGATGGTGATGATGATTGATGATGATGAGGATGGTGATGATGATGATTGATGATATGCTGATGGTGGTGATGATTGATGATGGTGATGATATGATGATGGTGATGATGATTGATGATGGTGATGATTGATGATGGTGATGATATGATGATGGTGATGATATGATGATGGTGATGATGATTGATGATGGTGATGATTGATGATGGTGATGATATGATGATGGTGANTGATGATATGATGATGGTGATGATGATTGATGATGGTGATGATTGATGATGGTGATGATATGATGATGGTGATGATATGATGATGGTGATGATTGATGATGGTGATGATTGATGATGGTGATGATGATTGATGATGGTGATGATATGATGGTGATGATGATTGATGATGGTGATGATATGATGATGGTGATGATTGGTGATGGTGATGATTGATGATGGTGATGATGATGATTGATGATGGTGATGATATGAAGATGGTGATGATGATGATGGTGATGATGATGGTGATGGTGATGATTGATGATGGTGATGATATGATGATGGTGATGATATGATGATGGTGACAATGATGATGGTGATGATGATGACTGATGATGGTGATGCCTGAAACACCTCAGCTCAGATTCTAGATAGGTTTTATTGTACATACAAAGTTTTCTATTCTTAAAAAAACATAATGGCTTACTTCTGGAAAACAAAGACAATATTTTCCTACCATCATTTATCAGCATGTGAATATTAACTAATATATGCTTGGGCTGTATTTTGTTAGCATACTTGATTTTTAAAATTGCTGTTTTGGTTGCTGACCTGGGTGTCATAAAAAAGAATGTTAAATGAGTTTTGACTTGAGATTAGGACAGAATTTCCAACACTTCATGAAATGACTCTGAATATACTTCTGCCATTTTGTGCTGTGTGTTTATGTGAAACAGTAGTCTTAGCACCAAGGGTTACAAAATCCAAATGTCTGTCAATGCTGAAAAACAATGAAAATGCTTTATATCCTATGGTTTCAAATATTCAGGCAAGATTTAATGCTTTATATGAAAATAAACAGCATATCATCTCATTGGTATGCAAATTTGTTTTAATAATGTAATGATGATTAAATGATCTTTAATAAATGGCAGAATTATATGTATAACAAAGAATCATCTTGACATAAATCTTTTATGATTTATTATCAGTAAGTGTTTGGCTTTTATACCAGTTTTATAGAGTTATATACTTAGGATCATATACATTTTTCTTGGATATCAAATTTCTAAAGCCTAGCTATAGCTCAGGCTGGATTCCAACTCCTACCCCTGCTTCAGCCTTCTGTGTGCTGGCTTAAACCCTAAAGTGTATAATTTCTTTGAGATTAATTTATATATTTGAGGATTTTGCCCATTTTTCTAAATACCTTTTAGTATTCAGACATACTGTCTAGCAGTCAGCAAAGGAGAAAACCTCTACAGATCACAGATGTACTCGTACACATGCAGCTGATAAAAATATTTTCTATTGGTTGATTACTTTGTTGTTTTTTAATAAAAGGAATTTCAGATTGTCACCCAAAATAGCAGGGACCAGCAGTAGAGACAGTTCTGTGTGTCACAGAAAACTCTGCTTTAGGATTGTAGGAGACGGAGTCCTTACTGGATAATTAAATGAACCTTTATTTTTGAATTTTGGTTTGCCCAGTGATACCTGATAAAAGCTGATGACCTTATCTCTCCCGAGTTTTTGGTTTTAGTTAGCTCTTTTCTTTACCAGATAATGTTAAAAGTCTCCTACGTAGTATTCAAAACATGTCTTCAGCCAACTGTCATATTTATAGCCTGACACTGATTTTAAAAATCTGAGTCATTGTCATAAAGGTAAAATAGGATGGCATATCTTTCTGAGGGCTAATCCATGTGTTGTGGTTTCTCCCTGCCCTCCCCAGGTGGTTCTGCCAGTACTTGGATANAATGTTCAGTACCCAGAGAACAAAGTAGGCCAGTGGTACCATGGAGTCCTCAGCAGGGACGGACTGCAGGCCTGTAGGTTTAGAGTGCCTGCCCTGAAGCTGAATGTACCAGGATGCTACAGGCACATCTTGAAACATCCCCACAATGTGTCATACCATCTAGTCCATCCTGACCCCCACGTTAAAGTAGAAGGNTCCCATGCTGATGATGTAACCTCATCTCTGTCCATCTCCTTTGATCTTGACGCTTCCTGTTATGCCACTGTTTGTCTGAGGGAAGTGATGAAGGCTGATGTTTAAACCAGCGCCCGTGATANAGTAGTGTGTTTGCCATTCTGAGGAAAGGGTAGCTGCTGCTTCTAGGGCCTCTGCCTTGAGCTCATGATTGCTGTCTCCTTGAATTTTTCAGTCTCCCGAGAGCTTGGACTTTGAGGAGTTAAAGTGTCAGTGTCTCAGTTTAAACTTTTCTACTAAAGTCCTGTGTTCTCTTACAACAGTTGAGGAATCCAAGGTCTAAGGCAGTGGTTCTCAACCTGTGGTAACCCCTTTGGTAACCATCTATCTCAACAACTACTTACATTACGATACATAACAGTAGCAAAATTATAGTCATGAAGTAGCAACAAAAATANTTTTATAATTGGGGGTCACCACAACATGAGGAACTGTATTAAAGGGTCGTTGAGAACCACTGGTTTAAAGCTACGTGACTACAGTCTTTCCACATGCTTCAGGGATAGAACACTACTCCGGGCCCTGGCTGCTGTGGATCATCACATTTAAGAGCGACTAAAGAGAGCATGCCACCTACTCTGCTTAGAAAAGGAAAGCAAGGTGACAGGACAAGTGTGGTTTGAAGTGGCTGGTCACGAAAACATGCCAGGGAATATCGTTTGTTCTTATCGTAGCTTACGTATGACATCATCTTTGAGGAAGACTAGAGCTTTTCATTAAACTTTTTCATACAAGTTTTTTACCTGATCCCCTAACTTTTTGTTATGTTTTCTAGTCCCTAAAACTCAGNTTTTAGACTCGGATCTCCTCACATTCCATCTCTCACACATTGGATATGCTGTTGATTCGTTTTGGAAATAAAGACATTATCAATTTCCTAAGTCACCACAGAATTGTCTGTTGTATGCTACAAAAAGAAAACATTTTGTCTGCTTGGAAATCTTAATGTTCGCTATTTAATTGTCCCATACCATAAATCAACCTTAACAGCACTGTATCATTTAAATTCAGGCAACAAGGAGTAACATATTTATTAGGAAGACCACCTCCCAATATCATTTCATTGCTGGTAACATTGTGATGAAATTTCAAAGGCCTTATGGGATATTACAAATCAGNAATGAGGTGTTTTTGTATGTCTGTGCTAGTTTACCCATTTAGGGGNTATTAGCACCAGGAAATAAAATCCAAAAGAAGGAAAAGTGCTGAATGGAATGTAAAAATGTCTTTTTTGAATATAACATGTTCATCCNTATATTATGGAGCAAATCAAAAGTCAGTTCAAATTCCACCAATAAAGAACATAAGTAAAATGAGTTGAATCAAAGGGATAGCAAACGTGTAGTTACTAAAAATGTTGATGGGAATTTAGTAGTGTTAGAAAATGTTTTACAGGAGCAAAACATGCATTTTACAAATGCCAGGTTTACCAATGAGAAGCCTATTTTCATGCTGATTAAAAACTGTAGCTACTGGGGANTAACTCCCCCTGTTTGANCCCGGGCTCTACCTGCTTATTCCAGTTCCTGACCTTCCCTCTCAGCATCCATGGAAGCGGGACATTAATACACACATCACTGAAGGACTAATGAGAGGGCGTCACAGTTAACATGAGTACGGTATGTTGAAGAAGGGCCTGACACTCCACAATTGTTACATGTTTGCAGGTACAAATTTGGAAGAGAATATNATGACAGTTAAGAGGATGAGTAGTCAATTAAAAATTATATATATGTGCATCTTTATCTATACATATATTTGGTCATTACATATCACCTTAGTTACCTTTCTGTTCCTGTGATTAAAAAAAAACCTTAACAAAGCAACTTAAAGGTGAGAAGGTTTATTTTGGCTCCCAGGTCCAAGGTACAGTCTGTCATGGCAAGGAAATCATGGTGACAGGAATCTTGAGCGCTCTGGTCCCCTCGTGTCCATAGTCAGGAAGCAGACAACAATGGCTACTTGTCAACTCACCTTCTCTTTATACAGTTCAGGATCCAAGCCCTGGGGATGGAACCACCTGTAGTGGGTGAGGCTGCCCACCCCAATCTAAACAAGACAATTGTAGTGGATAGCTATTTTGGCTTTTGGCTATAGGACGGCCTCTTTAGGACAACAGATAATCACGACACCTGCCTAAGACCTCCCCCTAGGGCGTGGTTCACAGGGAACCCCTTAAAAATTTGGGATGCCTACATGACCGACCTGCTGCTTCTGGATCGTGGTCTCGGAAGACAGACTGAAGACCAAGCCAGATTTCTCTGCTGGATCGTGTCGCTTTCCTGTCCATTCCTGTACTCGCTCCTTCCCCCTTTTCCATAAGTTGTTTCTAAAATAAAGCTATCTTGATAAAATATAAATAATTGGGCTGGCCATCTAATTAGCATAATATCTGGCACCCAACGTGGGGCCCCCCCACCATCTGCCCCTCTTACGACAGATTCTCTGCATGTGTTTAAAAAAAAACAAAAAACAAAACAAAACAAAAAAACAAAACAACAACAAAAAAACCACCACACCCTAGCCGAGTCATAGATCTGAGTCTGGCCTTATTTTAGGACAAGTGCTCTGCCCGCCAACTGAGAGTGTGTTAACAGTTTCGATCGTTTCTCTTATACACATCTAGATGTGTATAACACCACACCCTAGCCGAGTCATAGATCTGAGTCTGGCCTTATTTTAGGACAAGTGCTCTGCCCGCCAACTGAGAGTGTGTTAACAGTTTCGATCGGTGCTCAGTTAACAGAGAGCAGCTGATATATCTCGGGGCTTCCTTTTGTGCCTGTCTCTTATACACATCTAGATGTGTATAAGAGACAGGGATAGGTATAAGATATTAAGGTAAATTATTGAATTTACTAGTAAACCAACTCAGTATAATAATCAGCCTTGGAAAATTTACACTGATATTTGTATATTGATACAAATGCAAACTATCTTTATATTCCTATTTTAAGATAATTTATATATTGATACAAATACAGAACTATTTTGGTTGTAATGTACATATATTTCTACCTCTACTTGAAATATTTTGTATATTGATACAAATGTAAAATTATATTTGTCATACTGTATGTATGTCTACCTCTGTTCAGGATATTTTGTATATTGATATATATTCAGGATCATTGTTATATTGCATATTGCACTATACATACATTCCTACCTCTGCTTAAACTATTTTGTGTATTGTCACAATCTTGAGGTCATTGTCCTTATGGTATATCTGCTTACAGACTGTTTATTTTGTTATGTGAAGCTTTAAGTTTTGTTATGTGAAGTCCTTAAGTTATTTTAGTAGAGAAGACTTACTGAGTTATAGTCACTCATGTTTGTCATTTCCATAGTTATGTTAGATTCTGCAGACTTACAGAAACATACGTCAGATGGATAGGTAGTCTTCAAACACTTCTTAGACCTAGAGAATATGGCATTTAAATGTTTTAATAACTTAGAATTCCATTGACATGAGATACGATTGCTCCTGGCAGCACCGATCTGATCCCGAGAGAATGTTGGGCTTCTGAGACATTTCCATTTGGAAGTTTGTCTTCTTCTTGGCAAGAAAATGGCCTATTGGGCAAAGAACTGCCCTTGCCTCGACCGCTGACAGTATGAATAGTGTCCCGCTGATATGAGCAGGACACAAATAAAAATGACTATTGAACTCTGCCAAGACAGGGTAAGGTAGTCTTTCAAAAAACCTGCTTCTGAAAATGGTCTGACAGATACTCTAGGCCTGTAGCCAACCTGAATGCACCATCGATACAGAGAGATTCTAGGTGACTGTCCAGGCTGCCAGCTGTCTCTGTCTACTCTCGCAAGATTCCCAAAAGTTGCTTGCGACCTTCTCCCCTTTTCCAGGTGTTATCTTCCTTTTCAGGTCTTTGATGGAGTTAAAGACTAGATAGTTACAATTACAAATTTCATATATTGCAGTTAGAACTTATTAAATATTAAATTCAAGTTCTCCAGGATAGGACATCTTTTGGAATGAGCTCTGTGACATGCCATTTACTTATGCTCCAGACTCCTCTGGATCTTAGTATGTGTTGCTTGTCTGGTGCTATTCATGTCGATATAGTTCATCTTGTTCAGGTTATTATCTCTTATTCTTTCTGAATACTATTTGGTAATTATTCCTATTGTAAATAGTTTATATTAGGTTAGAACTCTCTTATTTAGAAAAAAAGGGGGAGATAGCTATTTTGGCTTTTGGCTATGGGACGGCCCCTTTAGGACAACAGGTAATCACGACACCTGCCTAAGACCCCCCCCTAGGGTGTGGTTCACGGGGAGCCCCTTAAAAATTTGGGATGCTTATGTGACTAGCCTGCTCCTGCTGCTTCTGGATCGCTCGTGGTCTCGGAAAACAGACTGAAGACTGAGCGAGATTTCTCCACTGGATCGCATCGCTTTCCTGTCCATTCCTGTACTCGCTCCTTCCCCCTTTTCCATAAGTTGTTTCTAAAATAAAGCTATCTTGATAAAATATAAATAATTGGGCTGGCCATCTANTGAGCATAATAGACAATAATTCCTTACATATGTGTCTGAGGTAATTGTCATCCAGGTGATTCTAATCTCATCAAGCTGACAGTTGAGACTGCCCAGCACACATACTTCAGCAATCTGAAAATACACAAGAAGTTGGATATTGATTATGTAAAATTTAATTTAGTTTTCTTTTAAATAAGTGTCTCTTAGAAAACAAAGCATTTTNTAAATGTGCTGTCGTTAGTATTCTTTGCTTGGCCTGTAGATGGCACTGTAAGTTTAGATTTCTCATCTAGTAAACAGCCAGTGTGAAGCATTACCAAGTTACTCTCATCACTGAATTATTGGGATGTTATTTACTCATATTGAAAGTCATTCCATATAACATTTGATATGCTATTTGATATGATAATTTTTTTTGCTTTTCAGGGACTTTATTATGTCCTGAGAACTAACTGGTGACCAGTCTCTAAGATTTACAGGTTTTATGGGGCAGTTCATCATAAGCCTAAGTTTTGCTTTAGTTTTAATTACTAAGGTGGCATTTGAGACTAATAGTGCCTAAGGACAGAAAAGTGAAGTTTTAATTTTGAGGTGTTTTGCTTTGTTACCATGCTGGGGATTGAACCCAGAGCCTTGATCAGGCTAAGCAAGTGCTCTGCCAACTGAGCTGAGAGCCTCACTGCTTATATTCTTTTTTATCAAGATAAAAATGCCTGCTTTTTTTTGTAAGTTGTAAAGATGGAAAAATCTCTGTACTTTTAGACCCAGCTAACATTTTTTTTAGTGTTATATCAGTATCTCTCATATTAATCCATTATTCCCCCCTATTGGAGTATGTGTAATATGTCCTGCTTTGGGCAGATTTTAGGCATATCTGATGTACTGGTCTCTTTAAGGTCAGACAAGATACAGTATGAACTCGAACTTGATTATGCTTCCTAGGTGTTGTAGTTAGGGTAACTATGGCTGTGATGAAACACCATGACCAAAAGCAAGCTAGGGAGGAAAGGGTTTGTTTCACTCAGTTCCATAAAACAGTTCATCATCAAAAGCAGTAAGAGCAGGAACTCAGACAGGGCAGGAACTGGAGGCAGGAGCTGATGCAGAGGCCATGGAGAAGTGCTGCTTACTGGCTTGTTTCCTGTGGCTTGCTCAGCCTGTTTTCTTAGAGAACCCAGGACCACCAACCCAGGGATGGCACCACCCACCATGGGCTGCCCCCTCCATCAATCACTAATTCAGAAAATTCCCTACAGGCTTGCCTACAGCCAGAATTTATGGAGGCAGTTTCTCAGTTGAGGTTCCCTCCTCTCAGATGACTCTAGCTTGTGTCAAGTTGACATAAAAGTAGCCAGCACACTAAGTCGGTACTGCTTTGACTAGTATCTGCCTTCTGAGAGCAAGCTTTGGGGTGATAATTTTTGTGTCCACCAACTTAGTGTTGTCTGCTGCTGCTGAGCAGGCACATTGGGACATGTCTTGAGAGAGAAAAAATATTTTTTCTAATATTCCAAACTAAGGAGAAGATCCAAATCATTCTGGAATCTTCCACAGGATATACCAGAATATGTACCACAGGGATGTGTTGAAATCATAATAGCTCATAAGAAACTGAGCTGATACCTGGGACAATTCTAAATGTCACCGGAAAAGCTTAGTGAGAAAGTTTCATCCTAATTCAGGCTGAGCTTCTCCAGTCCTTCCCCTGGTCATTCTGCTTAAAGAAGAAGCAAGCTGACTCTTGCAGGTTCACCTTCTTAACAGAAGCTGCAGCCCCTCCTGCTTAGAAGCATCAGTGAGTTATGGCATCCAGAATTTAATGAGGTTGCTTCTCTATTGGACTTGCTTTCCTACTTACCACATATTTGTAACATGAATTTTTAAATGGTCTTATTAATAGAAAACATGGAGCCAGGTATTGGGGTAAATTCTGAAAGGTCAGAGAGACAGAACGAGCCACAGCCGACCTCACCTCGCCAACTCCTCAGCTGGTCTTGTTTCCTCAGACTGCAGGCTTCTGAGTCCTCACCCGAATGAATCTCAGCTGAACTGCTGCTCAAAGCTTCAAAACTTAAAAGCCTCTAGTTCCTGGTCCTCATGCCTTATATACTTTTCTGCTTCCTGCCATCACTTCCTGGGATTAAAGGCACGTGTTTTTCCCAAGCAAGACATAGATCTTAAGTCCTGGGATTAAAGGCGTGTACCACCACGCCTGGCTCTGTTTCTAGTGTGGCCTTGAACTCACAGAGATTTGGATGGATCTCTGCCTCCGGAATGCTGGAATTAAAGGCATGTGCTACCACTGCCTAACCTCTATGTTTAATATAATGGTTGTTCTGTTCTCTGACCCCCAGGTAAGTTTATTGGGGTGCACAATATTTTGGGGGACACAATATATCACCCCACTACTCAGATAATTGTGTTTCTACATTCATGGGATGGAACTGTTTCTCTTAAAACCGAATTTAGCTGTAAAAAGGGAGGGCCACCTCACAGGTCCCAACACTGCAAATGCAGTGGTGATTAGACAGCATTACCCAGATGGCAAAAGTCTGAGAAATACTACTGAGCTGTGAATCCCTCACCTTGGAGACTGGCTGGACCACACGTTGGTTTGGTTTGCAACTTTAGCAATCCACCAAATTTCTCTGTTGTGATAGTCTCAGGTTCCAAGTAACCTTAGTCAACTTCTCATTTTCCCCAGTCCTGGATATGTTATAGCAAATAAATCTATGAAAAGCATACAAATTCAAGATGTTATTATGTAGAGGCAATAATGACACATATGCCATATCTTGACATTTTTCAGAACAGTGTCTGGTACCTCAGAAATTCTCAGAAAATTCCAGCTTGTATTCTTAGAGTTGCTACCACCTCACTGCGCTCTCTGAAGGTTGGGTAGTTTTCAGTGAGATCTGATCTGATTCTGGCTTAATACAAACTATAATTTATGGTTTTTATGGCTGGGGGAGATAGCTTAATAAATAAAGAACTTGCCACATCAGCCCAAGGACTGAAGCATCCACATAAAAGTCAGACAGGCATGGTGCCTCAGCTGTAATCCCATCCCTTAGAAGGTGGGGATGGGTTTTCCTGGGGGGGAACAGGCTACAGTTGCAGAATCAGCACTTTCTGGGTTCAGTCAGACTCTGTCTCAGGAAATTAAATGGAAGGCAATCAAAGAAGACATCCAACACCAACCCCTGTCCACCAAGCACACATGCACACATACAAACATGAATGTACATGGCTGTATACCACACATACATGCCCTCCAAGGGGAAAGTTTTAAGGAAAGAAGTTTCTAAATACCAGGATTCAGAAGTTCGTTCAAGTTAGGATTGGTAAGAACTATATAGGTTAATATTCCTCAATGTTAAGAGACCAAAAGGAGAAAGGAAACTCTAACACAGCCTTCTGACATTGATTTAAGAGTAGGAACAAAGTTGGAAGATAGTATGCCAAGGTGAGAAAGTAGAATGTTTCCCTCCATTCATTTTTGAAATGTTTGAATTTTTACATATATTCATGTACTTGCTTTCCTGCTAAAAGCCTTGGTTACTGCTTAAGTTTGAGAGAAGAAGGCAAGGGAAGTGACAGGTTACAATTGACTTCAGAATAGTTCTGGTTATCCGTGAGAGCATTGCTAGAGAGAGACGTGTTTGTGTGAGGCGGGTAAGGCCAAAGCACTGAGCCACGCCTTAAGCAAACAATGAGCTATGACATGCGCAGAGAGCACTCCGGCCGGAGGAAACCTGACCATAACTCCAAACCAAAAAAATGATGACGTGCATCCCAGAGCCAACCAAGAAATGCCACAGCAGCTAGGAGTAAAAGCCTGCCAAAAAGCCACACATAAGTACTTCAACCCTTTGTTTAATAAAAGAGATTGCTTGCAAACTTCAGGAGTCTGTGTCATTGACTCTGCATCTACTCACCCCCAAACTTCTGGAGTCTGTGTCATTGACTCTGCATCTACTCACCCTCAAACTTCTGGAGTCTGTGTCATGGACTCTGCATCTACTCACCCCCTGCCCCTGGGACCAGAGACAGCTAGACCCCAGCTGCAGAGCCAGCGTCATTTGTGTATTACACATCCAGCAGCACCAGCCATAGCGGAAGTAAGCATTGCAGTTTCGAGGTTGCCTGTGTTACGCATTTTGCTGTCAGATTTCTATTAGGTTCCTGAGAGAGAATGTGATGCCTTATGACACTGTTTTAATCTTGATTTTCAAGACCTCTGCTCTAACATTTTTTTTTCCTTTTGATAGGCCACGAGCAGGACTGAGTACATGATGTAATGATCAACAGGCATTTGAGTGGCTCCAAGGTGAGGGTGCTCTGGAGTTGCAGTAGGAAATAAGATGATCTATCCCTGCTTGCGGAGACTGGCAGCATGGCATCTTTTCCAGTTTTGTTGGATTTGAATTGCCACATAGAGAAAGAGTGTGCGGACCAAGCAGTAGGGAGGAAACAAAGCAGCCGGTTCCCATTGGATTTCAGCTGTGTGACCAGCGGTGTGTTGCTTGGCCTCCAGCACCCCTTCTTCATCCTTAAATGATACTTATAGTAAGTAGTATTTCTAAGCATTTTGGAAGCTCCTTCAAACATGCTTGAACTACTCAGCTTAGCGTAAGGCTGCTTTCCAAGAGTGCCAGTGTAAAGAACAGGAAACGGTGTCAATGGACTTGGTTCTGAGTAATTCCAGTGTGAGCTGTCAGGAATACCTTTAAGTTAAGAAGACCACCCTAATCTTCTTAAGCAATTCATTTTCTCACTTTGAGGCAGGAGTTAATTTACCCTGCATGTGAAGATAGGCCTTCTCTGACTGAGAGATATTTTAGTTATGGGAAAGGGTAAAGATAGCCAGGGGATTTAAAATTTAGATATTAGAAATCATAAAATACGAAATAAATTATATTTATAAGTTTCCTTAATAAATACCCAAGTCAACTACCAATATAGAAATAAAATCCTAGTTTAGAGTGAGAATTTGACCATGAACTCAAAACAAGAGCTCTGTGGTTACTTTAAAAGGGAAGGGATCAAAGGGCTGGTCTCCCTAGCTGAGGCTGACTTGGCAATAGGGTGGAGTGGTGAGCGGATAGGGCTAGAGCCCAATTCTTTATGCTTTTGTACCAAGTCACCCGATTCTAATAAGCCTTTGTGGTATTTTCTTAGACTGGGTAAGTCAGGGTTCTGGAGTTCTCAGTACAAAAGGATTTTAATTTTAGCTGGTTGTTTCCACCCTTACCCAGATCATAAAGGACAAATGGGTGTTTTCTTTGGTTGTTGCATCCTTAAATGATACTTTATAGTAGCATTTCTAAGCATTCCTGAAATGCAAAGAAGAAGCTCTTTTTTTTTCTATAAAAGTCTTCATGATTCTCTGCAGTTATAATATATTGGATTTTTGCATATGATTTTTACCTTGATGCAAATTCTAATTGCATTTTCCAGATGTCTCCGAAGGGAGCAACATTTTTATGCTGCAAAGAATGGTGCACTTTTTACCATTAGAAACCAGTGGCAGATCTGCCAATAGCATGGAGTTAATGAGCAATCACCAACATGTTGAGCGGAGTACATTAAAGAGAAATGTTATGTAGGGGCAGAGTGTGGCGTGGTGTGGAGGTCAGAAGACAACTTGTACCTGGATCTTAAAAAGTTGATCACAGAAGTGGAGAGTGAGGGGGTGGTTACTGGAGGCTGGGAAACCGCAGGGGAGATGTAGGTAAGAGAATACAAAATTCAGTTAGACTCAGAAAATAAGTTCAAAAGATCTGCTTCACAACATGGTGACTGTAGTTTACAATAATGGATATCTGGAAATTGTGAGAGTAGATTTTTTTCTCACTACAAACCAAAAATTTTAGAATGAGCGATAATTGCCTTGGTTTAGCTATCCCACAATTCATACTTGTTTTAAAACATGCTATATACCACAAATACATATATTTTTAAATTAACAGAAATATTGAAGAGAACCTATGAAAACACTTTCATAAATAAACATAATTTAAAATGTTTTATTAACATATATTAATTATGCATAAGAATATGCTTCACTATGACATTTTCATTCATGTATATAGTATTTACAATCACACTTACCACTCATTACTTTGTCTTGGCCTCCTCCCATACTCACTGGTACAATCTCTTCTTCTTCCCAATTAGCCCTTTTCTACGTGTGTGTGTGTGTGTGTGTGTGTGTGTGTGTGTGTGACCTAATCAGTGTAATTATGGTTGTTTACAGTAGCATGGGGGTTGATTTAGTACCATGAGTGCCATACTCATAGCTACATGACTGAAGAGAATTTCNCTTCCCCCCATTAACTGCCTATATACATCCTCAGGAAGGGATGGGCCCCATGGGCTCCTCCCTTTTCCATGACAGGACATTAATGGGCCTCAGTCCTGTGTACCCTCTTCTGGCTCCCACCAGCACCTGCACCCACAAAGCAGACACTCTCTTACACATACACATACATACACATAAATAAAAAGAATAAATCTTTTTTAAAAAGATGCTGGTTACTACCAAGTGGTATGTAGATTCAATTAAATACCACCCANAACACAGCCAGATGTTTGTATGAGAAATGTTGCAAATGAGTGAGAAAACTGTCNTTTCTCATAAATATAATATGCAGTTGCCATGTGAATTGGCAATTCCATTCCTAGATACTGACCAAAGATTAATGAAAGCACATGTCCATAAAATTTGTTTAAAATGTTGACAATAAAGTTATCTATANTAGGNNACAACTGGAGGAAACCAAAAGTCCGAAAGAAGAAAAATANATAAACAAATGGTTGTATGTTTTNCCATGGAACAAAGAATTGAAAAGTACTGACACATGCAATAACATGGATGACTATGGAAGAAACTGTCCTTCNTGAGAGGAGCCAGAAGCAGAANTTAACTTATAGTCTGACTCCATTTTGTACGGACTTCAAAGCAGGCAAAATAAACCACAGCAAAAAGAGCAGTGGCTGCCTCAGTGCACCTGTGGGGGTGGGGTCGTGGGGGATGGTGAGCAGAAGGAAGTGNGGTTGACTGGATCTGAGGACAAAGGCAATCGTTTTTGTGTGAAACCCTTTCCATCNTGTGTCAGATGGTGTCAGTGGATTTATAAACTTGCCCAAACTGGTTCACTGTGTACACCTAAGATCTGTGCATTTCTCTATGTAAATTATATTTGAATAAAAATACTGTGGCATGTGTGTGGTGGCCGTTACTCCTTCAACAGTGAGTCTTTCATGAGGTGTAACCTTCAGGACATGCTGTAGCATTGGAANAAATTGCAGTCAGACTTGGCTGGGCATGGCAGACCCATGAGAGCCTGGTTGTTTTTGCACAATGTGAGCCGTCTATACCACAGTCTTTGTTCTGGAGACCCTNGAAGGCTGGACCATGGCTTCTTCAGAGCTCCAGAGGACGATGAGGTGCTTCGTACTCAAACATCCTCTCCTTTCCACGCTCTGAAAGCTTTCCTGCCTGCTCTTGTTTCTTCTTTCCTCTGTCCATCAGAGACATTACATCCAACAAATCCTTTGAATGTCTAAATTCATTTGGTCTGCCAATTTCAAATTAAGCTGTGACAGAAACAAGACCAAATTGATGTGCGTTTCCTAGAAAAATTCTTGTCACTAAAGACTCCAAGGTAAATGAAAAATTGATTCAGGATTTAGAAAAAAAGAATGTCAAATATCTGCAGAAGTTCTAGGATCAGATGGTTATTCAGGGAATTCTAACAAAATGTAAAAATACAGAATATTCTAATACTATTCATTTCAGAGTGCAAAAAAAGAAAGAATTTTTCCAGGTTCTTTTGATAAAACAAAGATAACAGAGCCTATAATAAAGGCTGCTAATCACCCACGACAGTCTCTTCTTTTGTGATAACACATTTGTTTCTGTGACCACGAGTACCTAGAGATTCCCTTGTAGTTAGATATGACACATGATTAAGTTCATGCTATTTTAAAATGTTAATTAATGAATTAATTTTATTTATTTACTTGTGTGTGTACAGAGGTGTGTAGATGCTAGGGTGTCTTGGTGTGTGTGTGTGAAGGATGCTGGACCACTCTACAGAGTCGTTTCCCTCCTGTTACCTTGTGGGATCCTGGAATCCAAGTCAGGTTACCAGGTCTGTGTAAAGTCCTCTGCCTACTGAGCCATCTCACAGCCTCATTCTAATTTAAGTGTGGCACTTACAGGGTTGGATATCCAAACAGTGACCACATACCTCTCACCATTGCTCTTTCCACACGTGGGAACACCGTACCTCACTTAATCCACATTCACACTCTGCCTCCCTGCTGGGACGTGAGGACAGGGCATCAGCTGTCTGCTGCTTGTATTTCTTGGATCTTTAGATTGTGTCTGGAATTTATGCCATCAGCGGTCAGGATGTGACCTGCATTGGTCACTCTCCTGGGCCTCTGGGTCACACAGGTAGATGGTGAGATTTCTCAGCCTCCCTAACTGTGTGAGCTTCCATAACAGTTTCTTTTACATATATGGCCCATTTGTTTTGCTCTAATACTCTGGAAAATTCTGAATGATACAGTATCAATAGTCAGTGGAGTCCAGTCAGGAATATCAGTGGAGCAGAAGACCCAGAAACACCCAAATGTGCTTAGAAATTGAATAAACTATAAAGACATCATCTCAAGTCATAAAGGGAAAGAACATTATTCAATAAGAAGTACTGGGATAACTTGTTACCATTTGGAAAAATAAAGTTGTATCAATGCCATGTAAGGTATAGGTAAAGTATCAGACAAAGTTTTAAATGTAAAAAATGTAGATTTATTTAAGTAAAGATGACATGGATGAGTGAATTCCTGTGTAATACTGGCGTGGAAAGGCCTTGCTTTGAATCCTGAAAAGCAAGTATACATAAACTAGTATATTAGAAATAAAAATTGGGTGATACTCCTGGGTAATTCTGTCAAAATGTAAGCCATAAATGATGTCAAATGTAAACAGCGTATTGGGAAAAAGTATGTGAAAATTATGTTACAGACAAAACCAGTTTAATTTCCTCAAATATATGGGGAGCCTATAAGTTTGTGAGGCAGAAATCCACAAGACACCAGGAAAAGAGGCTTAAAGTATGAAGCATGTTTAAGCATATGAACAAATCATTTATAGAAAACAACATGTAAGTGGGTTGGAAACTTTGGAAAATGTGCTAAATGCTACTTGTACTGAAGTGATGGATATTAAAATATTTTTCTCAATTACTTTGCAAAAATTTCAAGAGCATCATTATACTCTGTTGGTGTATCTGTGTGGGACCGATGTACCATCATACATTGCCTGAAAAATAATACATAGTTGCAATTATCAAAGTCATTTAGCAAAGTTCTATAAAGTACAGACGCATTTACTTCTCAGCAGGAGATCTGCTTCTGGGAATTTATCCTACAGAATAAAGTTGCAGGTGTAAGAAATGAGAAATAATATGTACTTACTCTCAAGTGCAAAAATATTAGAAGCAGCAAAAATAAGGAAAAATCTTCATCTATATAAAGTCACTTAAACTAGGACGTGCATAAGACAGAAGGCTGCATTGTCAGAAATATGAAGAAGTTGTGTGCTACTAAAGAAAATCTCCACAACACAGNAAGCAACAAAGGGAGATGCAGAACAGTATACATAATTTTTGTTTATCTATTTTAGCATACAGGATATTAAATATGATCATGACATTTTTCAAGTAAAGTGTGTTTTGGTACATTCCCCTCCCTCATCTCTCCAACNTTTTTTCTTCTTTGTAACATTCCCAATCTCTTTGCCTCTTCCATGCCATATATGTCCTTTTGCCTTCCCTCAGCACCTATTCTTTCCTTTCCTGGTTAGATTTTTTTGGCCCCTACTTACATTTATGCCTATGCACATACATGTGTGCACACATGCTCGTACACACACAGAGATGAAAATTTCATTTTAGGAGAAAACAGTAATAATATGCATTNCTTTTGTATTCATATCACACACAAGCCATGTGATTGAAAAGACACATAAGAAATTAATGAATATGGCCTCTGTGGACCGGAACTGGAAACTGAGGATTAGTGGGCAAGAGCAGGTGGGGAATTTTCTACACATTATGTTGATGCTTTTGAGAAGGGAGTGGTGAAAATAGGGGGAAAAGGGAGAGATAGCAGATAGAAGACTGAGATCAAATAGGGAGGCTTTGCCATAATGTCCATAGGTCCATACATTTATAAAGAACTGATTTGAAAANACTATGTAATTGAGCTGTAGATGTTATGTTATCAACACACCCACATACAGACTATGTTCTCAAATGGAACAATGTGTTTATAGCCCTTGTGGTGGCTTGAATGAGAATGGCCCCATAGGCTCATGTTTGAATACTTGGTTCCAATATAGTGGAACTGTTTGGGAAGGAGGAAGAGGTGTGGCTTTGTTGGATGCATGTTACTGGGAGTGGGCTTTGAGGTTTCAAAAGCCCAATGATATGCNCAGTTTGCTCTCTCTGCCCCCTTCTTGTGGATCTGGATGTGACCTCTCATCTACTACGCCTGGGCCATGCTGCCATGTTCTCTACCATGTGCCATGGACTTAAACCCTCTGCAACCATGGGCCCCAAACTAAATGCTTTCTTTTATAAGATTCCTTGGTCATGGTGTTTCATCAAAACAATTAAAAGGTAACTAGGACAGCTCTTGTCTAGGAGTATAAGACACTCTGAACAAAGGATATCCTGATAGTGGTGACAAGCTATAAGTTGTATTAAATCTAACAGTTCCTTGTGATCCAGGTAAAGTCAAGTTTTCTACAGTTTCATTCTCAGATGTTTCTCAAAGTCCCAAAGTATTTTTCAGAGTTCACATCTGCACGTCTGNTTGTGAAAGACCTTAAATTCTAATAAAACATTTCCAAGTAGGAAAAAGACACAATCNGAAGCTTTCCTGTCAACCAGAAAGGCCACCACAAAAACGTTTATTGTGAGAGGAAATTCCTAGTAGATTTCTTCCTCTCCAGTTCATGTCTGCCTGCGGAACTTTCAGGAACATCATTNAAATGTTAGAGTTACCAAGGAGGGTATGTTCAAGCCACAGGAAGGAAGGTCAGCACAGTAGAGTCATGCACATATCTCAAGTGCTAAGTAAGGAAATATTTTCACCCCGGATACCAGTGCCTTTTTCTTTCTTGTTGGATGATGGCTTCAGTCCATGAATAAAGTTGTTCTCTAGTTCCTTTAACATCAAAGAGTGCAGAGAGACAGACAACTGGAAAGAGGAAATATTCATTTTGACAGCAGAATGAAACATTCCGCATATAGGTGGCTTTAAAAACTACCGGTGAACCTAAGGATTTAGAGTCAGAAAGAATTGCCCCTGAAAACAAATATTTGAACATGTGAGTTGTTCTGTAGTTCATCTAATTTAGTAAATCTCTGTATATGAGCCCAAACCATTATTTTCCTTCATTTCTTATCCAACTATTATTTTGGAAATTATTTTCTTTAGTAACCAAACTACATGTTTTATCTGAGAATTATTGCAGCATCTAGTTTAAGTAGTTGTGCATAATAATTTCCAAAATAATTATTATATATTCCTGAGCACCCATCTCAGCTGTAACTTAATCTTTTTTTCAGTGGTTATTAATATGTTTCTCATCATATTGAGATCATATGCAAACACGGAAATGATTGGGTAACAAGTTATTTTTAGCATACCATTTATCTAAACAGGTGATTGGGTAACAAGTTATTTTTAGCATACCATTTATCTAAACAGGTACTTAGTATTTTTTTATGGGTGAAAAAAAAGAGGATATAATACAGTTATATTGATGTGATCCCCCTGAGCTACCATAACTGAATCTATCCCATCTAGATAAAAGAATAACTGGAGGTAGAGAGATGTTGAGATCATTAACTGATTAATTCATTCAATAAACATTTATTTACACTGNAGATACTGTTCTAACACATAGTAAATAGCGCTAAGAGGGTGTAGACAGATGGAGAGGCTGTTCCCGTGCCCGGGAAAGAGCTAACCATCTGGTGGTAACCTCTTAGGAACTTAGCAACAGTCAATTTCTGATACTTTATGCACAACTGTAATTATATTATATGTAATACATTATATATTCATAACGGTCACTGTACNGAAGGTTCTCACAGACTGTTTTCTTGCTTGATTCTCCATTTGTAACACAGAGAAACAGTTGTAAAGCAGTCATGCTTTGCACTTTGTTTTACAAATATTTATTGAATGCTCACTGTGGGGTGACTACTTTTCTAGGAACTCAAGACCCAGAACTGGACATGACAAAGAAAGAGCACTTATAGGTATGGCAAACAAGAAATGAGTGAAAATAAAATTGGGGACTGGCCTTTCTGAATGCAGATGGAAGAGGAGTGGATGGGGAGGGGGATAGATGGGAGTCGGGGAGACTGTGGTCAGTATGTAAAGTAAAAAAAGTTCATAAAATAAAATAAAATTTAAAAATAAAGAGAAAAAATTAGGGACTGGGGACACAGTTGGTAAAGTGCTTACCTTGCAAGCACAACAACCTGAGTTCAATCCTCAGAACCAACAACACAAAAAGCCAGAGTGGCAATGTGTGTTTGCAATTCCAGTGCTGCAGTAGTAGAGACAGGTGAATCTATGGGGCCCACTGCTCAATAAGTCCTGGGCTAGTGAGAGATCCCATCTACAAGCAAGGTGGATAGCATCTGAGGAAAGACACACAAGGTTGTCTTCTGGAAAAACTAGACTATATGGAAATTGGTGACTACAGAGAAAATTC
>LZPO01108117.1:122676-142005 GCA_001675575.1 Neotoma lepida | reverse complement strand
CGTGGAACACGTGGCGACAGAAATTTATAAAATGGGTTAATTTAAGATGTAAGAGCTAGCTAGCGAGAAGCCTGCCAGGGCCATAGTTTAAAAATGATATAAGCCTTTGTGTGTTTATTTGGGTCTAAGCGCCGTGGGAACCGGGCGGGGAAACCGGACAAACTTTCGCCTACACATCCCATTTAGAGCTGTGTATTCTAAGGTTCCCCCTCCCCCCACTGAGTGTGTGTGTGTGATATCTGGCTTGTGGGTCTCTGTATTTGTTCGTATCTGCTGAAAGAAGAAGCTACTCTGATATTGACTAAATAAAGCACTGATCTAAGAGTATAGCATAGCATAATATCATTAGGAGTCATTTTATTATTAGCCTTGTTTTTTAGACTAGTAGTGTTTGATTTTGCCCTAGGTCTCTGGGCTATCTAGTCTCTGNCTGTCTTGTGGAATGGGCCTTAAGTCAAATCAGTTATTGGTTGNTTACTCTCACAAGCTTTGTGCCNCCATTGCCATAGCATATTTTGCAGTCAGGACAGCGATGTAGATCAAAGAGTTTGTGTCTGGGTTGGTGTTTATGTTTCTCTTTTGGTAGCCTGCAAAGTACCTTTCCATACCAAAGACACTAGAATGTAGGGGTGAAGGTTCTATGTAGGCAACGGCTCAATTCCTCCGTGTTCAATGAGTTGTGTGGGTATTGTCTTCAGCAATGGGTACTTGCAGTCAGTTTGTGGAGAGCAACTTTTTGACTTGGTAACAGCCTAGGTTGTTTGGGAATTTCCATGGGACCCCTTTGGCCAACAACTCTATATATAATATAATATAACTGGATATAATCCAGTCCTGGTACTGGATGCTTTTGGTGACAAGAGATGGCCAACTGGGACTCTGTCTCACCCATTATTTGGGGACTTAATTAGGATTGCCTTCATATATTTTAGGACATCTCCATTGCACTGGGTTTCCATACCACCCCTCAAATGCCCCTCAGTTCTAGCTATCTCTGCCCATACTCCCTCCCTCAGCCAGCTCTCCCCTCCCCCATCCCCAGTCCACCCAGAAAATCTATTCTATTTCCCTCTTTCAGGGAGACCCATGTTTCCCTTCTAGTCCCTTCCTCTATGCCTGAACATTTCTTTAAGTGTTTCTCGGTCATTTGAGTTTCCTCTATTGAGAATTCTGTTTACATCTGTGCCCCACTTTTAAATGGATTATTTGTTTTTTTGATACCTAGTTTCTTGAGTTCTTTATATATTTTGGATATTGGTCCTCTATCAGCTGTAGAGTTGGTAAAAATATTTTCCCATTCTGTAGCCTACCACTTTGACTGAATAATGGTATCTCTTGCCTTACAAAATTTTTTCAGTTTCATGAGGTCTCATTTATTAATTGTAGATCTTAGTGCCTCTGCTAATAGTTCTGTTCTGAAAGTCTTCTCCTGTTCCAGTGTGTTCAAGGCTATCCCCCACTTTCTCTTCTATTAGGCTCAGTGTATCTGGTTTCATGTTGAGATCTTTGATCCATTTGGACTTGAGTTTTGTGCAGGGTAATAAGTATGGATCTATTTGCATTCTTCTACATGTAGTCATCCAGTTTGACCAGCATAATTTGTTGTCCTTTTTCCAGTGTGTATTTTTGGCTTTTTCAAAAATTGAGTGTCCACAGATATATGGATTTATGCCTGGGTCTTCAATCTATTTCATTGAGCAATGTGTCCCTTTTTGTGACAACACCATGCTGTTTTTATTACTATAGCTCTGAAGTATAGCTTGAAATCAGGGACAGTGATACCACCAGTAGTTCTTTTGTTATTCTGAATTATTTTAGCTCTCCTGAGGTTTTTGTGTTTCCATATGAAACTGAAAATTGTCTTTTAAAGATCTATGAAGAATTGTGTTGGAATTTCAATGGGGATTGCATTGAAGTTATAGGTGCTTTTGGTAGGATAGCCATTTTTACTATATTAATCCTATGGGTCCATGAGCATGGGAGATCTTTCCATCTTCTGATATCTTCTTCCATTTCTCTCTTCAATGCCTAAAGTTTTTATCATAAAGGTTTTTCACTTGCTTGGTAAGAGTTACCCCAAGATATTTTATAATATTTGAGGCTATTGTGAAGGGTGTCATTTTCCTGATTTCTTTCTCAGTTCGTTTGTAATTTGTATATAGGAAAGCTATGGATATTTGTGAGTTAATCTTGTATCCAGCTACTTTGCTGAATGTGTTTATCACCTGCAGGAGTTCCCATGTGGAATTGTTATGGTCACTTATGTGTACTATCATATCTGCAAATAAAGATATTTTGACTTATTCCTTTCTAGTTTGTATCCCCTTGATCTCCTCCAGTTGTCTTATTGCTCTAGCTAAGGCTTCAAGTTCTAAATTGAATAGCTATGAAGAGTGGACAACCTTGTCTTGTTCCTGATTTTAATGGAATTACATTGAGTTCCTCTCCATTTAATTTGGTGTTGCCTATTGGCTTGCTGTAAACTGCCTTTATTATGTTTAGGTGTGTNCATGGAATCCCTAATCTCTCCAGTACTTTTATCATGAAGAGTTGTTGGATTTTGTTCAAAGGTCTTTTCAGCATCTAATGAGATGATTGTGTGGTTTTTGTCTTTCAGTTTGTTTATGTGGTGGATTACATTTGCTGATTTTCATATGCTGAACCATCCAAAAATCTCTGGGATGAAGCTTATTTGATCATGGTGGATGATCTTTTTGATGGGTTCTTGGATTTGCTTTGCAAGTACTTTATTGAGTANTTTTGCATATGTTCATAAGGGAAATTGATCTGTAATTCTTTTTCTTTGTTTGGTTTNTATGTGGTTTGAGTATCAGGGTGACTAAGGCCTCACAAAATGAATTGGACAATTTTCCTTCTGTTTCTATTTTGTGGAATAATTTGAGGAGTATTGGTGTTAACTTTTCTTTGAAAGTCTGGTAGAATTTTTTGTTCAAACCATCTGGCCCTGGGATTTTTTNGTTTGGGAGACTTTTAATGACTGCTTCTATTTCCTTAGGNGTTNTAGGTATATTTAAATTGTTTATNGGATCTTGACTTAACTATGANAAGTGGTACCTATAAAGAAAATTATTNATTTCTTTTAGGTTTTCCAATTTGGTGGAGTACAGGTTTTTAAAATATGTCCTTATGATTCTCTGTATTTCCTTGATTTCTGCTATGTCCCCCTTTTCATTTCTGATTTTGGATATTTGGATATTCTCTCTATGCCTTATAGTTAACTTGGACAATGGTTTGTCAATCTTATTGATTTTTTCAAAGAAACAACTGTTTGTTTCATTGATTCTTTGTACTGTTTTCTTTGTTTCTATTTTACTGATTTCAGCTCTGAGTTTGATTATTTCTCGCCATCTTTTTCTTTGGGGTGTGATTTCTTCTTTTTGTTCTAGAGCTTTCAGGTGTGCTGTTAAGTTGCTAGTATGAGATCTCTCCAGTTTTTTCTTTTTTGTTTTTGTTTTAATGTATGACTTGCCTCTTAGAACCACCTTCATTGTGTCCCATAAGTTTGTGTCTGTTGCGTATTTATTTTTATTCAATTCTAGAAATTCTTTAACTTCATTCTTAGTTTCTGTCTTGATCTGTTTTTCATTCAGTAGAGAGTTGTTCAGTTTCCATGAGTTTGTAAGCTTTCTTCTGTTTCTGTTGTTGTTGATATCCATCTTTAATCTGTGGAGCTCTAATAGAGTGCAGGGAGTTATTTCAATTTTCATGTATCTGTTGAGACTGGGTATGTGATCAGTTTTGGAGAAAGTTCCATAATCTTCATGGAAGATGGTATATTCTTTTGTGTTTGGATGAAACGTTCTGTAGATATCTGTTAGGCCCATTTGGTTTATAATGTCTGTTAGCTCAANCATTTCTCTGTTTAGTTTTTGTCTAGATGACCTGTCTATTGGTGAGAGTGGGGTATTGAAGTCTCCCACTATCATATGTGTGAGGGTCAAAATATGATTTAAGCTATTGCTGTGGACAGCCAGACACAGAGGACTCTGGGGAGAAGGAGGACAGAGTGAGAGGAGTCACCAGACAGAAAGTAAGCAAGACATGCCAGAGAGGTAAATACCATGAGCCTCGAGGCAGCACATAGATTAATAGAAATGGACTAATTTAGGTTGTAAGAGCTAGTTAGTAATAAGCCTGAGCTATTGGTCAAGCATTTATAATTAATATGAGCCTCAGTGTGTTTATTTGGGAGCTCCTGGCAGGACAGAAATTTTGGTCTATAGGCTATAGTCATGTTTCTTTTACAAGTTGGGTGTCCTTGTGTTTGGGGCATAGATGTTAAGAATTGGAATGTCCTCTTAGTGGATTTTTCCTTGGATGAGTATGTAGTGTCCTTTACTATCTCCTCTGATTAATTTGGTTTGAAGTCTACTTCGTTAGATATTAAAATGGCTATGCCAGCTTGCCACTTAGGTCTATTTGTTTGGAACATCTTTTTCCAACCCTTTACCCTGAGATGATGTCTATCCTTGATGTTGAGACGTGTTTATTGGATGCAGCAGAAGGATGAATCCTGTTTTTGCATCCATTCTGTTAGTCTTTGTCCTTTTATTGGGAAATTAAGACCATTGATGTTGAGAGATATCAATGACCAGTGATTGTTGATTCCTGTTATTTTGTTGATGTTGGCAGTGGTGGTGGTGGTAGTAATGGTGTATGTGTGCTTCCCTTCTGTTGATTTTGCTGGTGTGAGATTATTTTCTGTGTTTTCATGNTTGTAGTTAAACCCTTTCAGTTGGAGTTTTCCTTCTAGTACTTTCTATAGGGCTGGATTTACAGATTAAATATTGCTTAAATTTGGTTTTATCATGAAATGTCTTATTTTCTAGACCTTTGGTGACTGAAAGTTTTGCTGGGTATAATAGTCTGTGCTGGCATCTGTGATGTCTTAGAGTATGCAGCACACCTGTCTAGGCCCTTTTGGGTTTTAGAGTCTCCATTGAAAAGTCTAGTGTTATTCTAAAGGGCTTGATATGTTACTTTCTCTTTTTCCCTTGCAACTTCTAATATTTTTTCTTTGTTTTGTATGTCTAGTGTTCTGACTATTATGTGCTAAGGGAACATTTCTTTCCCTAGTCCAATGTATCTGATGTTCTGTATGCTTTTTGTACCTTTAAAGGCATATCCTTCTTCAGGTGAGGAAAATTTTCTTCTATCATTTTGTTGAAAACATTTTCTGGGCCTTTGAGCTGAGTTTCTTCTCCTTTCTTTATTCCTATTATTCTTAGATTTGGTCTTTTCATAGTGTCCCAGATTTCTTGGATGTTTTATATCAGGATTTTTTTAGATTTAATATTTTCCTTGACCAGTGTATCCATTTCTTCTATTGTATCTTCAATGCCTGAGATTCTCTTCCATCTCTTGTATTCTGTTGGTGTAGCTTGCATCTGTTTGAATTTCCAAATTTTTCATTTCCAGAATTCCCTCAGTTTGGGTTTTCCTTATTGATTCTATTTCTGTTTTCAGGTGTTGAACAGTTTTATTCATTTCCTTCAACTGTTTGCATATGTTTTCCTGGATTTCTTAAAGGAATTTATTCATTTCCTCTTTAAGGACCTATCATTTTTACATAGNCTGTTTTAAGGTCTTTTTCCTGTGCTTTGGCTATGTTGGAATATTCAGGGTCTGCTGTGGTACAGGGTTGCTGGGCTCTAGTGGTNACATATTGTCCTGNTTGTTATTAATTTTGTTTTTACATTGGCATCTAGGCATCTATTTCCCTGGCCTGNTCAGCTGGTGTGTTCCCAGGGAATGTCTGCTGGTGTTGGAGGCCTGAATAAAGGATGTGTTGGGGGAAGGAAGGTTGGAGGAGATGATCTTTCCAACTGGGGATGGGATCAGTGAGGAAAGAAGAATGCAGCAGGTGTTCTGCTAGGGGCATTGGATCTGGAGAAGCAGAAAGTGAGGTGAAAGGTCTGCAGTCAGCCTACTTCCTCCCTGTCATGAGTGGCTTGTGGGTTAGCAGGGCATACCTGCTGGGATTAGGGCTGGGTTAAAGCAACAAGTGAGGGAAGGGAGGTTAGGAGGGAAGATCTGTGGGATCCATGGGGGTTAGGGGGAAGGGAAGGCTGCAGCAGGGGCTCTGTTGTGTCTGTTGCTGATGTGGGGTGAGACTGGAGGATTGTGTCTGGAGGAACAGAGGTAGAGGAGCAGATCTGCAATCAGCCTACCTGCTTCTCTGGCAGGAGTCTCTGTAGGTGGATTTTTTTTTTGTCCCACCTGCTAGCCCCCAAATAACCACACAAAGACTTCTTATTAATTATGAAAACTTGGCCAATAGCTTAGGCTTTCTCCTAACTAGTTCTTGTAACTTAAATTAACCCATATCTTTTAATCTATATTCTCTTAAGTGGCTTGGTTACCTTTACTCTGTACTCCCCATCCTGCTTCCTCTCTGTCTGTCTGGCAACTCCCTGCATCTCTGCCCTTCTTCTTCCCAGCATCCTCTCTACCCCCCAAATCCTACCTAGCTATTGGCCATTCAGCTTTTGATTAAATCAATCCAAGTGACAATTCTTCACAGTGTACAAAAAGATTATTCCAAAATATTTCCCCTTTGTCTATAAAAAGGAAAGGTCTTAACTCTAACATGATAAAACTATAAACAATAAGAACACTTATCAGGTAAAAATGACATTTACAATGTCCAGTCCATTTGTATTTGGCACATTTGGAGAAAATACTCATTTATTTATTTTATCTTGATGAGTCCAAAGCTCTGTACCTANTTTACCTTCTATCATAACTAAAGAAAACTGTAATTATGACTATCTAGTCTTCAACTAACTCCTTCAAAGAACCCAGAAGGATATAATATTGCCTTAGTAAACAGAAGTACAGAGCAAGCAACTTCCAAAACTGAAAGAAATGACAGAAACATCTNGCTGCCTGGAGAGTTACCCAAGGTTCCTCTGCAATGTTGGGATATTCATCTTTGGCCTACAGGCTTAGAATATCTGGCAGACTTTTCTGTGAAGCAGGAATTTTTGAAGGACTGTTCTATCCTGTCTTGGCAAAGTTCCGCAGTCACTTTTCTTTGTGTCTTGCTGGTCTGGTTTGGACAGCATATTGTCAGCAGTCGAGACAAGGGCAGTTTCTTGCCCAAATGGCTAGCTTTTGCCATAAAGAAAGAAAACTCCAGCTGGGTCATGGTGGTACATACCTTAATCCCAGCACTCAGGAGGCAGAGGCAGGCAGATCTCTGCGAGTTTGAGGCCAGCCTGGGCTACAGAGTGAGTTCCAGGAAAGGCTCTAAAGCTACACAGAGAAACCCTTGAAATTACAGTTTATGGAGTAGCAACAAAATAATTTTATGGCTGGGGGGTCACCACAACATGAGGAACAGTATTAGAGGGTTACAGCATTAGAAAGGTTGAGAACCACTGTCTTAGGAGCAGCATGTACTCACAATGGCTGAAACTAGCTCCCCAGCAGAGGTTTTGACATTACTGGGTTTTTTTTTATTTGTTTGTTTGTTTGTTTTTGTTTTGTATGTACAGAAACTCCTGGTGTTGGAAACAATTCAGCTAAATGTGCCCCCACTCCTCCTGTATGCTAAGTTCCGTGATGCTATTCAGGTTGTTCCGTTGAGTGCTGAGAGGACAAATGCTTTGCAGCTGTGGCTTCCTGGAGCATGCTGACTTTTCCTTGACCCTGGGTGCTGAGGCACATGGCAGGGCCATTCTCAGAGGGTATATAAGAAAGCTGCTTCTAGTTCCAGGTGGGCTAGTCCCAGTTCCCAGTTCCAGATACTTGGTGAAGAAAGGTCCTAGATGCTTGCAATCTGACAGTGTGTGCTGCGTTCAATCCTGACTCCCTCAGTCCAGATCCAGACTTGTGCCGTGAGGGCGTGGCACCTGGGGCTGGAGAGATGGCTCAAAGGTTAGGAGCCCTGGCTGTTCTTCCAGAGGTCCTGAGTTCAATTCCTAGCAACCACATGGTGGCTCACTACCATCTGTAGTGAGATCTGGTGCCTTCTTCTGGCCTACAGGGACACAAGTAGGCAGAACACTATTTTAAATAAATCTTTAAAAAAAATTAAAAAAAAAGAAGTCAGGGGTGAGCTAGCAGACTGACCAACCCTGCAAGTACCCAGGCCCAAAACCAGGGTTATGTGTTGGCCCACCCCAACATCCAACCCATCTGTGATCTGCCGGAGCACAGGTGTGTATGTGGAGGGGTCAGTCCTGTGGACCCAGGGCTGCAGGATCTCCAGGACACAGGGCAGCAATGAGATGTCCAGGAACAGTCCAGTGAGGACCCAGTGTAAATGGTGCAGCAGAGACCAGGGGCCTCGAACCAGACCAATGGTTCTTTTTGGTGAACGCCTGCATGTAAAAATGTATGGATAAGCCGGGCGGTGGTGGCGCACGCCTTTAATCCCAGCACTCGGGAGGCAGAGGCAGGCGGANCTCGTGAGTTCAAGGCTAGCCTGGGCTACCAAGTGAGTTCCAGGAAAGGTGCCAAAGCTACACAGAGAAACCCTGTCTCGAAAAACCAAAAAAAAAAAAAAAAAAAATGTATGGATAAAGGGTTTACTGCATGGCTCACTGTGTTACACTGCAGCTTCCACGACCAGATTTTCTCCTTCTTCCTTTTTTCTCTTTCTTTTTTAAATCTCTTTTCTCTTAAATTCTATTTTGTTTTATTTTGGGGTGGGGAGGGAGATGGGTGGAATCTGGAGGCATGATGTGAAAGACACAAAGAATAAATAAAAATAAATTGAAAAACAGAAACTCCTGACTAGTAAAGTCAGCTCCTTACTGCCTAACCCAAACTCATGAGGGCCTTGGCCATGACCTTTCAGTATGTTTTTGACTGCAACTCACATTAGACATGAATGTGGGGCAGATAACATGGCTCAATGGGTAAAGAGCTATGCAGACTGACAACCTAGGTCACGCCAAAGGGGGAAACACACATACATACATACATACATACATACATACATACATACATACTACACATAACACACATAAACACAAAAGAAGAGAACTGATGCCACAGTGTCATCCTATGACCTCCACATATGCACTGTGGCACACACATGCCTGCAATAATACACACAGCATGCACACACACACACATATACAATAATACAAATTTTTTAATTTAAAAATGTACTTCAAAGGGAGAGGTGACTATGAAAAAAGTACAATGCTGTACATGAATGAAAAATCATAATGAAACCATTATGTATGCCAACTCAAAACATTTGAATGAATTTCAGGGCTGAGACTGTAATGCAGTGATAGAACACTTGAGTACAAAGTCCTGGGTTCACTTCTCAGCNCCAAAATAAATAAATACATATCACACCGTGGAGAGCTGGGGAGATGGCTCAGGNAGGCAAAGCTTCTGCCCTGCAAAGCATGAGGGTCCACCTTCAGTTCCTCAGTTCCTTATCAAAGCTGCACGGCCGTACATGCCTGCAACACCAGCATGGTGCGGTGGAGACAGGCAGATCCTGAGAATGTGTGGCCAGCCTAGCTGACCCTGAGCTTCCAGTTCAAGAAACCCTGACAATGAGGTAGAGAGTCATAAAGGAAGACATCCAATGTCCTGCTCTGGTATGTGCTACATGGGCATGTGTACACACACACACACACACACACACACACACACACACACACGTACCAAATGGAGATATGAAGACACATAAAATAAATTTTGTTTCAAAGAAAAAAAGTATAGAAAGATGATTGTTTTAATTAAGTAGGGGAGTTGGAATATATGGATTTACTGTTACATAACCTTACAAGCTTACTGGTTTTCTGAGTGATAATACTAAATTATGTTGTAATTGTATTTAAAGAAAGAGCCTATAGCTTTTTAAAAATGTAATTCAAATTTTATGACTTTAAGTTAAAAATGAATTTCAAAGGCAGAGGTGCACATGAGCCGCGTGTAGTGCTATCCATGAATGGGAAAGCCATACTGAAACTGAAAGACACTGAAGTATACTGGGCAAAATAAAGTAATATCTTGAATTTGCTTTATGATATTTCAACANACAGCTGCTGTTTCAGTGAAAAGCCAATGTGAAGGGCCAAGGCAGTCAGTCAGGACCTCACTGCTGTCTGCAGGTGGGCAGGCAAGGGTTCAAGGCTCAGGCTGGAAACCTGCACAAGAAATGTCTCAGATCACTGGGGCTTCAGCCTTGTTTTTATTTTACAATATTTACATATAAATAATGTACCCATTATGTACCAATATCTAAATAAGAAAATATATCTCTGCCTCTCACATACCTGCTAAGTGTGNAGGTGTGTCTGTGTGACCGTGTCCCATNCTGTAAGAGCAGGTATAGAACTGTCCACAGTGACATCCTGTAAGCACCCAGAGAAGCTTCAGATTTGGGAGCACTTTGGCTTTCTGAATTACAGATGCTAGGTGTGCTATTTTCTCTACTGTTCNGTGTGTTTTAGTTTTTCTCACAATAAAAACATTAGGAGCTGGGGAACACAGCTCAGTAGGTGGGGTGCTTTCCTATTGTGCATGATGTTCAATCCGCAGCACAGCATAAACCTACATGGTGGCACGTGCGTGTAATCCCAGCACTGAGGTGGTGGGGCTGGGAAGACCAGAAGTTCAAAGTCCTCGGTGAGGTTCCACAGCAAGGAGGAAACCACCCTGGGATATAGGAGACTTTTTCATACCCACAAAAAAAAAAAGTTCAAAATTCAGCTCAAATTTTTTAAACTGAATAATAGAAGGGAGTGATCTAAATGAGGATGAGCCCAAAGGTGAGTGATGATCGCTTAGCTTGCAAGGAATGGAGCAAGCCACTGGCTTCCATCTCTTCTCTGGATATATGGAATCCTGCTCAGAAGACTGCTGCTGGTCACTGGAATGCAACTTCAAAATGGAAAGCCTAAGTCGCCTGTGCTTCCCACTTCCAAAAATGCAGTGCTTCTTGACATTTCCTTGGTTGCCTCTTGAAGTTCAATGTGNATAGCTGCTGCTACTTCGGGNGTGCCTGCTCATGTCTGTCACAGTGCAAGGATGTATGTCTCTCTGGTGACATCTAAATGTTGATTGTGTAAATTCTGCAGCAACACATAATGTATTTCAAAGGCATGCCAAGTAGCATCAAAAACATTTTCCCCCAAATCTGAGTTTAATCTAAATGTCAAACTTAAAGGAAAACAAATTACAAAGTTTATATAGATGACTTCAGTTAATTAATTTTCTCCACTGATAATATTTTGAACTTTAGACACAAAGAAGGTTAAGTGCTTNATTTCCATTGTTACTTGTAGTGGCTAATTTACAAAGCAAGTTGGCTGCATACATGAAAAAAAATAAGACAATTTCTATTTTTGTACTAAGTGGAGATTTCTAACATTAAATAAAACTATGGGTTTTTTATTATGCCAGTATATATAAATTTTAAATGTTGCCATCTGAAAGCTATATATCACTCTTTCTTTTGCTAACCTATGAGAAGATATCCATCAACTCTGACACGCCCTTGTGATGTCAAGACTTAAGGTCCTTGTGTTCCTTCCCCAGATCTTGTGTAGCAGACACCTTTGGCTGCATCCTGTCATTTACATCACTTCTCCGTACTCTTTTCTTCAGTGCAGCTTGAATTCAACCAGGTATCATCTTTTAAAAACCACTGTGCCTTCAGGTGAGGGGCGCCACCCCTTCTAGTAACCAGATACACTGTTGATCTAAACCAGCCATGCTAATCTCCTTCTCATCATTGATTGGCTTTGGAATGAACATGTGATACAACTCTGACCATAAGGCAGGAGTTAAATAAGTCAGCCAAGATCACTTCTGGCAAAAGGTCTCCAGCCCCGAAGAGATGGAAACTTTTTGCTCATCTGGACATTGTTGACACTGCACATGAGTCTGGGCCTGAGGCACTTTCTTTAGCCTGAAGGGAAACTGTAGACCAAGGAGCATCAACCTAACACAATCTCATCAGACTTGAGGCCCTGTCCTACTCCCCTCCACCCCCACCTCCTGCTCATGGTTTCTTAAAATGCTAAATATACTCAATTGCTGTTGTTTGTTTTTGTTCTTTTGGGGGATCTGCCACCCAGCTCNCAAATAAATCACACATGGAGGCTTATTCTTAATTATAAATGTCTGGCCTTGGCTTGTTGCTAGCCAGCTTTACTTAACTTATCCTGTCTATCCTTGGCCTCAGGTGCTGTGTAGCTGGGTGGCTGGCCCCTGAAGTCCTCTTCTTTCTCTGGCTACTTCTTCCTCTTTCTCCCAGATTTCTCCTTCTATATATTCTCTCTGCCTGCCAGCCCTGCCTGCCTATCCTTTCTCCTGCCTTGCTATTGGCTGTTCAGTTCTTTATGAGATCATCGGGTGTTTTAGATAGGCACAGTATCACAGCTTCACAGAGTTAAATAAATGCAACATAAACAAAAGTAACACACCTTAAAATAATATTCCCCAACACTCAATGTTGACTTGTCAGNCCCTTGCAAGCTACTTGCAGCTAAGAGCTCTCAGTGTCACATTCTCTGGACAGAATATCAGATGAACCTCCCAATCTGTTATTTATAAGCAATTTGTAACAATGACAGCAGATAAGTGTGACACCCCCCACTCCCAAAACAGCTCATCATTGACATTAGGTCATGAAGACTTGATATGATGTCAAAGGATCCTNATGGTTCAAATGTCTGAAAAGTTGGAGTTATTACACTNAAAAGGATTGAACAGAAAAAAGCAAGAAATGTAGATGACTATGCCTTGGTACCCTATTAGAAGAAAAGGAGAGGGAACCATCACACATCTCAGTTTCACACATCATTATCCCCACTGCATTTGGAGGCATGACTAGAAGATATCAGCTGCTACCAAGAAAGATCTTCAGATTCTGGTTAATTAGGAGACAATCTGTACTCTTAGAAAGGCTATCCAAATGCCTGAAGTTCTGAACACATCCCTTAACTGGGCTGACCTATATATTTCATGACATGGTCCTGAATGATGTTTATAAGCAGATGACTCTGAGGTTGTATCAGCAAGGAGATAAGAATTCCATTTCATACCTGGAAAGGAAGGGGGACTACATTTGGCAAAAGAGCTTTTTACCATAAAGGTGATAATAAGACCCTCTCATTTTACCATCAATGAACAATTAGTGGGCAAGGATGTATCATCCTGGCTGTATCACTTTTTATCTTCTTTCCATTTCTAATATTTAGAAAACACATCTGGACAAAGAAAAGGTGTGACTGACTCAGTTTCCATCATCAGAAGGGTGATGTGAAGATGCCGTGTTTGACTCTGAAAACATCTGAGCTCTTTGAAAGAAAAGAACTTTGTCATTTTTAAATGAGAATAATGATATATTTTATGTAAAAGAGTTATATGCTTGGCTTGAGATATTTAAAACAAAACGATCACAGCATATGTTTGTTTTCTGTGATCTGGAGAGTGACATTCGATTTCAGAACATTGCCTGGCACACAGTAGGCATGCAGATACTGGTTGAGGAAGTATTGCTGGGGTGCTGTTTAAAAGGCTAAAGACATTTCTTGTTTATTTATCTGAATAGGGAGAAAAAGCCCTTTCATCTTCTAAAACTTCTAAATAAGTTTAAAATCCTTTTGCATGCTGTAACATTAGAATAAATTACTTCTATTATTGCCTGACTTTTTTAAGCTAACTTTTTTTTGGACTGGCAAATATATTTTTAAGCAGTTTCTAAAGCTAAATTAAGCTTGATAATTACGTGTAAATTGAGATGTGAGTGGCAATTCTATTTAAACTCTGAAATCCATTCTATACTTGCCAGTATTCTTAATACANCATTTGAATTTTAGAAGAATCTGAGTGGAGGTCGTTAGGCATAGTTTCTTGCTATGGAAGCTTCCATGGACTTATTTCATAGATGTTTTGTTTCATTTTCTAAAAATCTTATAGTAATTCTAATAATTCAACATAGCTTTCATTAATAGGAAAGGACGTTACATGCCCCGTTTGAAACCACACAAAGTACATTTCACTCTACTCTGACCCGCACATGTACTATTTCTTAAAAGCTTATCAAATCCAAGTCTTTGAAAATGCATACACTGTAACAGATTTTTTAAAAACATGATGGAAAATATATACCACCCAGCTAAACACTCTCTTGATTTAGAATCGAGGCCTATATGTTTCTATTTCCATAGTGACTATTGCTGTGGAATCGACATGTTTTAATTTAGATATGAGATTATAAACATCATTTGGAGACAGAATTTATTTTCTTCTCTTACAATTTCTGAAAATTGATCAGTCTAAGTGCTGAGCAGAAGCAAATTCTGGAGCCAGACTGAGCACATACTGGCTTAAGGGTCATTTATGATGAACAAAAGGTCGGTTGTGTTTGTTGGTTTCCCAGAAAGTTAGATTTTTTAAGCCTCAGAAATAACAGAATTTTCATGTGGTCCCTAACTGGAGCACCTCTGAGGTGTCTAGGTTATGTCTGTGAAAGAAGCATCAGGATAATTAATAGGTACAGATTCTACTGACTTTTTTTTAAACTGTATTTCTTTAGAAAAATGGAAATGAGACATTTCATGCATATTATGTAGTTAGGATATAATTCATATTTAGGTCAAAGAGAAGTTAGCATCCCGAAGCTCTAATGAACTGGGGGCGGGGGGAGCACACTGTTTTCACATTATTTTCAATGAATTGTGTTGAGCTCCACTTCCCATATGCTGATGCCCACTCCTGGAGGGAAGAGTGGACAAGGAGAAGACAGGTTCCTGATCAAGACAAAGAATGCTGGCGGGTGGGAAAGTCCTGGGGCCTCCTCAGGAAGAGGGCTGCTATGTACTCAAAGAGGGGCTTCTTAAACACAGAAGCAGGCACATGCCCAGTCCTCAGAAACCTGCTAAGTGTGGTGGAATCATTGAACCCAGCTAGCGCAGAGGGAGACACCATTCATACCTTGTAACCTGGGTTACAGCTGCACAACTGGGAATGGTAGTTCCCACATGTAATCTCATCTCTAGTGGGGCATAGGAGAGAGGATCTTAAGTTTGAGGTCAGCCTGGGTTACACAGCAGAACCCTGTGTGTGTGTGTGTGTGTGTGTGTGTGTGTGTGTGTGTGTGTGGTAAAAGAAAGACAAGAACCATATTCATCATCGTAACCCCTGAACTGCAGCTTTTGCCTTGGGTGCATAAAGGTTGGAAAATTCAAATCAATTCAATCTCTCCAATCCTTTCTGATTGCTTTCTGATTTTCTTTCTTAAAAATGGAGACAATTCAAAGGCTTATACAGCTCAGGGATTGCTAGAACTGCCCTACTTCCAGAAGCTGGCTCTTTAGCCTGAGACAGAAGCCATGAGTCGGGAAAGGAGAGAGACAGCAGGAAGACACTATTTTGTTTAAGTCTTAGATTCATCATCAGCATCAATAACAGGCTACAGGTCAGCACTGGGTTGTTCAGGGGTAGTTTCCTCTCAGAGTCCCCAGGTAGCTACAGTTTGATGGCAGGAGTCTAGCACACTTTTCCAAAGGGCTGTATTTAGCATCTACNTTTAGGTCTTCTCACTCTTTGCTGAGAGACTCAGNGGAGGCTGGGACTTGAGAGGCCAAGAAGAGCAGTGAAGCATATCAGAACGGATGACACAGCCTTTCATTCGGTACTTAATGCACACATACATATGAGGCAGCATCCTGGGACCCAAGAATGAAGCGGGAAGGAGCAGAGAGAGGAAGATTCCATCTCCCCAAAGATCTTCATGCCCTAATGAACTTTACACATCAGTTTGATGCAGAGAAGTAGACAGTAAGTAAAGCCACAGAGGGTGGTATTAGTGGGAGGAAGGGGCAGAGGGGAAGGGAGAAAGATTTATTTATTTTNTAGGAAAGAGTGTCATAGTTCAGGTAGATTGGCAGGGGAAGCCTTTTACGATCTGAGAGGGCAAGATAGAAGCAAACACCTAAAGGAAGATGAGGAAGGGAGTCCAGAGGAAAGCATAGTTCACACAAAGGTCCTGAGGCAGGAGCTTGCTTGCTACTAACGAGGTCAGAATAGTTGGAGTGGAGTGAAGTGAAGAGAAATAGGTGAGTGAACTCAGAAAAGTCAACGTGAAGGGATGGGGAGGGGCTTTGTAAGGGACAGTAAGATGTTCGCCCTGAGTTATCAAGAGTAACACACTGGAGGGTTTTGAGTGGAGTGACGAGATCCAATGCTTTCTAACAAATATGTGCTGAGCATCATATCCAAGAGGGAAAGAAAGAAAAAACAAGAAAGAGGCTAAGTACTTGNACCCTAAAAGATTAGGTGANAAGAATGCACGGGGAAGTTTACATACATCCTGTAGGGTGTTCAGAGATGAAGGTAACATTTGACAGGAACCTTAAAGAATGCAGAGGAGCTAAATGTGGAGTCAGAGGGTGGGAGAGGGAAGAGCGAACATCAGGCAGAGACAAAGGGATAAGGCTTGCTGCAAGGACCGGAGCCAACAGCGTGGCTAATCTCAGTGCAGATGAGGAGTAGGAGGAGGCAAGAGACTGGAGCCACGGGCTGGAGACAGGCTAGGCAGCTCCAGAGACAAAAATTCAGCCATCAAAGAAGGCATATAGATAAAAAGCTTTCNATTTGGAGAAAACCAGGTCCCACTGAAAGGAGGCAGGACCAAATTCCATGTCTGGCCANGTTGACAAGGAGAGAAGACATCACAGGGAGGTGGACAGAGCAAGCTGTGGGGTCCAGTGGGCTTTAAATGTCTGCTTAGTGATTCAGAGCTCAGGGTCAGCAGGAGCCTTTGGGGGTCTGTTTTCCCTGTTGAAACATGACATGTGCCTAGCAGGTTGGGAAATTTAAAAATAGCATTTATCAAAGTCCATGAATATAGCAAATGCCAAATAAACAATAATTATCATGATAAATACATATTCTGTTCCTTTCAGTTTCTACTCCCCTGTTGAGAGCACAGGGCATACACCAGCTTCACTTTGAACTTTGCATATCATTTGCAACTCATGATTTTTTCTGAAAAAGAGAAACTTTACTTTATTCATACCTTAGACTTGTTGAGTGTCTACAACATGCCAGACATTAGACATGGCACTTGACAGTCTAGTGACAGCATAACCTTACATTACCATAGGATACTTGGCACACTCTAGGGTCACAAATTAGGAAGGAACAAGGAATATATATGACCTATGATACCACAAAGAGAATGAAAAGATGATATGGACCATGATTGAGGCAGGGAAGAACCGAAGAAATCCAACACAACTGGCAAGGGAGAGAAATAAAGGCTCAATCTCCCCAAGGATCTTTAAAAGCTAAATCTGGGCCAAGGGCTGCTCAACAGTGTTACTCAACTCCTTCATTTCTAGAAAGTCTTTTCTAAAACAAGCACATCCCCAAGTGGAGCAGAAGACAGCCACAAGAAGGAAGAGGAGGAGAGAGAAGGATGCTTGGGCAGAGCAAAGAAAATGGTACACAAAGAATACCAGCAGTGAGCAGACGCAAACCTGGTAGGAACTTAGCTACTAGCAGAGAACTCAGGGAGCTGGGTGTGTAGGTTGGCGCTCGTCTATCCAGCACTGAGGAAGCTGAGGTAGGAGGATCCGGAGTCTAATGTCCGTCAGCCTGGGTTACATATTATAAAAGACCTTATTTTAAAAAACAAAACAAACAAACAAAAACCCTCCTGGAAAATGAAGAGCTCCCAAATGTCTCCTCAGTAGCAGACACATAATCATTTAGGTTCCCAGAGGTGGAACATACACCACTGACATCCAGCACTATTTATCCCCTGCCATCTACCCAGAAGTCATGCAATGGGAGAGCTGTAAGCTCCTAGCCACTTGTGAGTTCTGCAAAGCTCCCCTCCTGGGACGTCATTGCAAACATCGGTACATTCTTCCACCACAATATTCCTTTGCAGGAGATAGTCAGTAGTCTTATGTCAATTTTATAGATTTGAAAGAAAACCGTAGAGACTCTGTGTATCTTCTCAACATAATCCTAGACCTACAATTTAAATCCCGTGTTTACTATGCCTCACTCGGAACAGCCAACTCTGCTCCAGCTCTCATCCCTAGAGAAACCCCACACACTTTATTATAGATGTGTAAGATATGAGAAATTTATGTGAGAGAAAAGTGCGGTCAAGAGGAAGATTCTACTAAAGCCATGCATTTTCATGAGTCAGTCACAATCATCAGGCAACTTCAGCTTCCTGCGTCTTTCCCCTGTAAACTGTGCTGGCGCTGAACCTAACGGCACATTCTAGCTGTGACAGCACAACCCAGCTGGTGCTAACCTGTAAGGAATGGATCCTGTATGTTAAGGTTTGCAAGACCANATGAAGAGGAATGAGCACACTTCACNTTGTTCAAGGTTGAAGAAGTAACTGGAAAGAAGCTCTGAAAGAAGAATTCAAGAATCTGTTGGGTGTATTTTCCAGNGTCTCTTGAATAACAACAACAGGACAACACAGTGTACTGTCCTTGCTTTAAAGCCTTAGCTGTCAGGAATTTCAGTGTTTGTGGAAGTAAATCGTTTCCCTTGACAACCCCGTTAGCTAGCATGTTTCTTTAGTTTCTGTCTTTGATTCCCTATTTATACTGATAAGCTTACTCAATGAAGGAGTTCTGAGAGGTACTATAGGAATGCATTTTTGTAAAAAGCAGAAAATGTGTACTCTTCAATAAATAAAGCAAAGAGCTATGCACAGAGATTCAAGCTCAAAATCCCAGATATTCAGGAAACTGAGGTAAGAAAGAACATTATAAGTTCAAGGCCATCCTGGGCTGCACAGTGTGTTCAAGGCTAGCCTGGAAAACTCAGCACAGCTTGGAAAAAATAAAGGCAAAAAGGCTGAGATTGTAGCTCAGGCACAGAGTATGTTTATTCAAACTATACAAGGCCCTAGATTCAATTCCTTGTGGCCCCCTCTTAAAAATGAAAAATAAAACAATCAAACAAATGGCTTTTGGTACCAGTTCTTGAAGCCAGACAGACTTCAAGTCATTTCAGGGTTTGATGTCATTCAAATATTTCTNGAGTCTGGGCCTGGGCTGAGAGGTTCNTCCCCCCATTTTTTTAAAAATATATTTAACAAATTGTTACTATATCATGGGAGTGCTGAGTAGAAAAGGAACCACATTGTTCTAAGAGANTTTCTATGGAAAATGACCTCCAATCCCATCACTATGTGTCATTTTCATTTTTATCCTCTCTTGTCTCTGAGACACCAGCCCCATTTTTGGCCCCACCTCCCCCAGATGACATTTTTATTTTAAATGCAGCTTTGTTTTGTTTGGGTGTTTGGTTATCTTTTTGTTTGTTTGTTTGTTTGTTGTTGTT
>LZPO01108117.1:94075-115047 GCA_001675575.1 Neotoma lepida | reverse complement strand
AGTCTTGCTGGCAAGATTGCTGAAGTGTGAGCAGTCATGGACAGAACAAACATCTTGTAGGGAAAAGATAATTGGAGTCTTTTTTGTGTCTATGACAGGATTCCCTTCCCCCGCAATTTGATTTTTTTTTAAATATTTTTTTTCTGGGTGGCCTCTTCAATTTAATCAAGGTTAGAATATTAATATGCAGTGGATGACTACCTTGTTTAAGTTATTTATTAATATTGAAAACTCCAAGTCATGCAAACAATTTAATATTAAGGAGGAAAAAATGAGAGCAAACAGAGCCTGTCACCTACCAATTCCGATGCATAAAGCTAAGAAAGAGGCAGGCTAAGATGGTCATGGAGGGAGCCTGGTGCTGGCTACACAGCAGCAGGTGCTGGCTATGGAAAGGGCTTAGTAAGTCAAACAGAGGGTTCTTCTCTTTTCAGGGGAAGGAATCCTTTCCTGGATTCCTCACCCAAACTGACAGACCTCTTCAACCAGGGAATGATTTCCAACCTGAGGNAGCCAGAGCTCAGCCTAGATTCAAAACTGTTTACCTACAATTACCATCAGAAGTGAAATACCACTTTCTCAGGTGCACACAATTGACAGGNGCTGGTGTGAAGAGTAAGTAACAATCACGTTAAGAGAAATAACCTCAAGGGGCTCAGAATGTGAGGGGAAACTGTACGGGTTCACCTGTAGTCAGAGTACCCCTTCCCGGCAGGAGGGATGAGCAGGAGGGAAATGCCATCTCCACCTGAGTTGTGTGTTATTCCTTCAGAGTTCGCAGGGAAACAATCCCCATAGCACTTCAACGCTGCCAAAACCTGAAAACACATTTCTCCAGTTTATAAGATGCGAGATCCTTTTATGAAAAGTTACAACAGAAGACTTTCTCAAGATTCTGTTGCTTGATGGTTAAAATGCTAGCCCTCTGGATGGCACGCTCCCTCTTTCATTTACCAGTTTTTCTTAAGAGAATACTTGACTACAATTCCCACCTGCAAGCCAACTCCCCTCACCCTCCACATCTCGGCATCTGCCTTTGTATAAATATCTTCCTGAGGTATTTAAGATATGTTTGACATGTTAGGCTCTCCAAGCAGCATATCTGAAAAGAGGCCTCTCAAGGGAGAATGGGGGGGGGAAGAGGAAGAGGAGGAGGAAGAGGAGAAGGAAGAAGGGAGGGAGGAAGAGAAGAAGGAGGAAGAGGAGGAGGGAGACGGGGAGGAGGGTGAGGAGGAGGGAGAGAAGGGAGGAAGAGGAGAAGGAAGAGGGAGAGGAGGAGAAGGAAGAAGAGTTTTGATGGAAATGACTGTTACAGAGCACTCAGATGTTCAGGAACTGAGTAGGGTGTAAGAATGTCAAGCAAAGTTAATAAAACACTTTGAGAAGAATTGGAGAGACTGACTCTCAAACTCAAGCAGTCTCCAGGAGCGAAGTTCATATCCTCTGCGGCCAANTTCTCCTCACCCCTTCGGGGTTTCCTGGGATTTATAGCATGTATAGAGAGTTGGAAGTTAAATCTGCCTGCTCCTGTGGGTCCCGATCTCTCCTTAGGGAACTACAGCCAGAACAAGATAGCATTTAAATTCCCTCTGGCTTCCTCGTCCCCCTCCCCTGGCTGCGTCTTCCCAGACTTGAGGGAGGAGGAAGGGAAGGAATACAAAAAAAAAACGAGGACGCTCTCCTTTCAGGAAATGGAATTCTAATGTACGCGTTCCTATTTCTGAATCGGAGGTACTAAAAATACCCCTGCGACAGCCTGAGGAAGCTGTCGCTGTCCTCTGTGCAAACAAAATCGACAATTCTCCTTCTCAGCGCAATGGGTCTTCGGATTGGGACAGAAGGGTTGGCTGTGACCAGTATAGATCTTCCACCCTGGCCAGGAGCTTCTCCAGGCCACAATCCTGAGACTGCTTTCCATCAATGAAAACTGAAGGAAGCGATGGTCTCTTAGAAGCCCGGACTTTGGATCCCTGCCCTACCTCGCCCTGGAACCCTGGGCATGTCATTTAGATGGTCTCTGCCTCTATTTCTTTCACCGTGGAGTGGGAATAACCACACACACACACACACACACACACACACACACACACACACACACACACACACACACACACACACACACACACACACCAGCTTGCAAATTGTTGCTAAAGCTACAGCGAAGGTGTTGAATGCCTGGCTGAGAAAGAAAGCCCTGGAAACAAGAGGACTTTTTTTTTCTTTTCTTTCTTTCTTTCTTTCTCTCCTGGTGAAAGTCACTGGCATTCTCAGTAATGAGTGCCTACTGTATACAACGCGTTGGGCTAACCTTCGCTCGTTACTGTCAGAGTTACCTGGGATTGCCCTTTGCAGTAACCATCCTTCCCTCCAAATAGCCACCACCGCGGTGGAAATCTGGGTGGGGTCAGCACTCAGCAGTCCTCGCCTCCTCAACTCCGAGGCTGCGTGGAAGAGCACTCCCGGGCCCCGCGCCGCGTATCCTCTGGTCTAGGAGAATAATGTTCCAGAAGACGTGGGCTGAATCACCGCGCNGATATTAAAAGTGTGGAGGGGAGTGAGGGCGGAGGGAGGAGGCCAGGCGCGACGCGCCAGTAATCCGAGCTCTTGATTATCTAGATTCGGATCAAACGGGGCGGCGGCGGCCGGCCCCCTCCTGGGAATGATTAGATGATTAATGTAATGCTGTTTGAAGGGTCTCTGTTTTCTCTCTTAATTTGGGTCATTACTTAGAAAGCAAGCGTGAGATCATTTCATCAGTGTGTATGGCGGCAGAGATAGCTATTGAGGAAGTGGGCTAACTGAGTGGTAATCAGGACAAGGGAGGACACAGCGACCAGCTCCGGGAGCTGGGCGCGCCCTCCCGCGGCAGGGTGCCGCGTGCGTACCAGGTAGCTAGGCCGGACTCGGAGTGCAGGCAAGGGACACCGCGAGCTCGCCCAAGGCTGGACAGCATCTAGCTGCCACCACGAGAGGAGGCTCGGACCGTGGCTGCGCTCCTAAAGCCCTGGCCTTTTTCCTGCACTGCGTGATGTTGAGTTCGGGATACCCAACTGCCACTCCACTGCATCCAGACACTTTTAACCCTCAAGTTTTCTTTTTCTCACCCAAATAAGAATCCCAAGTATCTGCTCAGTCACCAAATAAAACCTTGGGCCGGATGAAGGTCTTTTGGCCCATGCTCCTAGGTGTTTTAATGTACCAGCATACCAGGAGTACGGGTTTAGCCTTAGTTTAGCCCTTGTGTCCCAAGGAAGTCACATTCGGGAAAGGGAAAGCTATAAATGCCTAATTCCACCTCCTTCTTTGGATTTGTTCAGCTGACTTCGTGGCGAGGGGATGGGGAAAAGAAAACGCGCACTAATGGTTCTGTTTATTGAGTCATATATGTGTAATAATCCGTGTTCGATTGTACAGGAGAGATTACAAGGTTGTATGAAGATGGCTGGGGGCATCACGCTCTTCTAGGCGCTCACGGTGACAGGCTGGGATTAAAAGCCGGTTGCCTGAGGAGAAGCCCAGGCCTGGAATTAAATATGTTTCAGCGCACTGGTTTAAATACGTTTCCTGAATGTACAAAGGTGGGAGCCACGCGTTTGCTGCTGGTCATCGAGGACACGTTTAACTTTCCGAAAAATATGCTGGTTTCGATAAATAGATTTTAGCCTCTCTGCTATAGTTTTTTTTTTCTTTTAATTTTAGAAATAAGTTTTTACGTGTGATTTGCTTGGGTTGGTACAGGGCAGGAAGGAAAAGCAAGGCAGTAGCTCTCAGCTCTGAACTGTCCTGGCCAAGTCCTTTGCAGAGGGGGCGGTGGCGGGACCCACGCTGTCATGAAGTTTGCGCACATGTTTCTTTAAGTCAAAGTTTCTGCAAAAACCTTTGCCACAAGTGGCGCATGTGAACGGCTTCTTGTCGTTGTGTGTGTGCATGTGAAAGGTGAGGTTGTAGACCTGGTGGAAGGCCTTGTTGCAGATGGTGCATTTGTACTGCTTCTCGCCGCTGTGGGTGAGCTTGTGGTTTTTGTAGTTCCCTACAGGAGAGCAAAAACAAAAACAAAAAGTAGGGGTTTGTCGTGGAATGAGTCGTCCCCGCCTCTGTCGAACTCCCACCTCTTGTCTCCCACCCCTCCGTCCCTGCAGTGGCTCAGAAGGCGATGCTTGACTAGGCGGGCGCGACCTCTCCAAACTATGAGGTTGTCAAACTTCGTCTGCATCAAGGCCTGGGCGCTCCAGAAAGGATGGTTGGCCAGGTCTTACCCAGCCCGCCGAGCCCCTGCTCTGCTCAGTACAGAGGCCCACGAGGCGTCCCTCCTGCGGAGCTCTGCCGCCTAGGAAACTTTTGTGCAGCCTAAAGAGGCAGCAGCGGGTTCTTCCAGCTGATGCCTCGCTCCAAGAAATCCGCACAAACCTAGGCTCTGAAGCTCTGTTTTCAGTCCCCTCACCCCCAAACCCCACTTACTATCTGAAGACCCAAAAGTACCTTGGAAATTGGGTGGAGTCCCAGGCCCTGGGAGCACTGGCGACCTGTCTCCCGCCCCCTACTCCCAATCTTAAATTGTTCCCAGGGGGAAGATGCTGCTTACAAAGGCAACCTCGCATTGAAAGGCAATACTCTCTCTGTTTTCTACTTCGTTTCCTTTTGCCCCTTTCCTTAATTTCTAGTACCAAAATTAAGCCTCCTCATCCCCCCTGAGTCAAGCTTTAATCCATCAAGGTCTACTAACCCAGCCGAGAGAGCTGCTACCTATATTCGGCACAACCTGATTCCAAAGAATTACTGCGCCCCAGCCTGGGGCTTTTGTGCTGCCTCTATCCACCCATCTCTCTCTGAGCAACCCCCCAACCCCGCCCCTGCGACCCTCTCAGCCCTCGAGATGAGATAAAGGAGTGCCTAACCAAGTACCTTACCTTTTTGGTGAAAGCCTTTGCCGCAAAATTCGCAGACGAAGGGCTTGTAGCCCGCGTGGATGCGGATGTGCGTGTTGAGCGTGGAGCTGCGATTGAAGGCTTTGCCGCACTGGTTACACTTATGTGGTTTTTCCTGCGGAGAGGGGCATGCGTACAGTAAGGCCGAGGCGTCCGCAACACCTCCAAGGGACACAGCAGCCCCTCACCAAGGGTAAGGAGAACCTAGCATCATCGCTCAGACTAGGGTGGAGGGTGCACGCGGATCGGGCCTGACTTAGGGGCCACGTACCTGGGTGTGGATAATTTTGTGTCTGCAGAGAGTGCTGGCCTGGCGGAAGCCTTTGCCACAGACTTTGCACACAAACGGTCTAGCTCCGGTGTGGACAGGCATGTGGCGAGTGAGGTTATAGTGAGCATTAAACACCTATGGAAGGATGAGAGCGGAACTTGTATTGAGTCTGCCAAGGGCCTAGAATCAGCTCCAGAGGCCACAATTTACCTCCCCCAACCAACCACCCCATCCGAAGCCCGAGTCCTTTTGTCAACTGTGTGACAACTGACAACAACCCCATTTTTCAGATAGGAAACTGAGGTTCAACTAGGTATCCAATGGAGCAGGCAGCTATTGGGGAGCTCCTGAGCTTGAGAACGAGATGCACAAGGCCGCCCCAGAAAACAGGCGGCTGCTAGCTCCCTCCCCCAGAACCTTAGGCCTCACCTTGCCGCACACTTCACAGGTGAAGTTTTTGGGTTTGCTGTCAGTAGAGCCCCCTGGTAATTTGCTGTGGCTCTTGACTCCCCCTCGGTCAGCGGTCAAGGCCGAGTTCTCCTTCAGCACCTGCTCCAGCGGCGCGGGCAAGCGCTCCTTATGGGGATAGGGAGCTGGATGGGGAAACTTGTCCGCAGTCAGGCTGGCCAGTTTGGCGTTCTCCAAGAGAAAAAGCTTGGGGTGAGCAGCCAGGGAAGTGGGGGCTTGTGCGTTGAGGAGGCCAGATGGGAAAAGGTGACTGCCGAGGAGCTCCGATGGTGGGTAAGCAGTGGAGTCCAGGTAGTTGAAGTAGTAGAGCGACCCGCTGCCCGGCAGCCCCACCGCCTGGTTGATGACCTGCGGCTTGATGACCCTGCCGGCCGGCAGCGCAGACGGCGCAAGGCCCAGTTCGGCCTTGCAGCACACGCCACAGTTGGTTTTGCACAAGCCGCTGGCGCCGCACACTGGGCCCCCCCCGCCGCTGCCTCCTCCTCCACCGCCGCCCGCCCGGAGGCTGCTTTTCCAGAACTCCGAGTAACTGAGCAGTGTCTTGGACGGCACCTCGTAGCCTAGAGGCTGGAGGGGGATCATACAGGGCAGCGGCGAGCAGAGGTTGAGCAGTTTCTTGCTCTGGCTGCTGTCTGCCTCTAGTGCAGCAGGCCGGGGCTCAAAAGGCGCTCGGGGCTCGGACGTCTTGGCCATGATGCGCTCGATGGAGAAGGCTAGTGTTTTAGAAGTGGCTGGTGACGCTCCAGCGCGCGGGCAGGCCGGGGGCACCATGGTCTCCAGGGAAGCTGAGCTGGCCATGGCGTGCGAAGCTGAGCCAGGCTGGGCCAGGGCACAGCCTCTCTCCTCTAAGTCTGCATTCCGGAAAAGGCAGGGGGGAAACCGCAATTTAATAAGCACCTAGTCGGCCCGGGTCACCCATTTGCATTCAAATGAACAGAGGCAGAACAAAGTGCACCCAAGGGTACCAAATTACCGCCCATTAACCCGGTGCGCAAAGGAACCCACCAGCCCTTGCCCTGGGACTATGAGAGGGGGAAGAAGGGGGAGGCTGTACAAAGGAAAGAAGAAGAGGGGGTAGAAGAAAGGAGTCTCAAATTAACACTCCCCAACCCTTCCCTGGACCCAGGCCTCTGCCACCCGTGCTGGGAGCTGGGCACTGAAAGGGCAAAGTTAAAGAGGACCAGGAGAGCCACCTCGCTTTTACCTCTTTACCCCACCTCCAAGGAGATGCGTTCCGAGCCATGCAGCGTGTCTCTTCTGTCACATTTTGATGGCAAACATCTTCCCCTCCGCGTGAGATCACTGTCTTTTACATTCAGCTGACATCACATGAAGTCACTTGAAGTGGAATGACATGGGCGGCGGCGCGACTCCCGTTGAGGACCCTGCGTTCCCCCGCGCCTGCCGGCCGCCGCCACCGCCCCTCAAACTTTAAAGGAGGCAACTGGCGCCCGCGCTCTCTTCGGGAAAGTGCGAGTGGTTTGCGAATCGGGAAGGAGGGAAGAGAGGGAGGGGGGAGGGGGGAAGAATCGTGATGGTTTTGCCGGTGGAAGAAGGTGGGGGGAGCCCAAACCCAAACCTAGGCAGAGTTCTTTGCGTGATTCACAACTTTGGGGGGCCTATAGGTTTAGGGTTCGCGGGGAAGGCGGGGTGTCCCGGACGCACTACCTCAAAGGGCCCCTGAGTGTCCGTCTAATCACCGAAGTATCCCTTAGCCCTGCGCAGCCGAGCTGGGCACCGTGCTAATAAACTGCCATTTACCTACGGAGCCGGCGCCAACCCCGAACACGCGCAAATGATAATTACCTCATTAGGATGTGGCGCATGGACGCGGGCGTCGCGTTTGGAGGGGGGAACTTGTTAATGGGGAAATATTAATTTATGCAAGAGCAACGAGCTCGCCTTGGCTGGCGTCGGAGGTCGAGGGAGAGTTCCCCCGCTGCCTAAGGACGACCTCGAAGAGTCCGGAAGGGCAAGGAGGCGCGCTGGGAACCCCAAGGACCTGGGGAAGGGTGGGTGCGCCTACAGCTCTCTGGCCTGCTCCTTGCCTAGGGCTGGGGGAGGCTTGCCCCGAAAGCCCTAGGGCTGTTTGAGAAGCTAATCGATCCGAATTGCTGATTTGTGATCGAGTTTGCAAGGCAAAGCCGGGCTCGGCGCCTGATTTAGGGCTGCGTGCGGGGAGGATTCGGAGGGCAGCTCTCCCGCTGTTGGGTACTTACTGTTTGTATAATTGAGAAGGTCCAATCTCCACCTGTTTAAGGAGCAGATTGAAACAGCAGAACCTCCCCTGGATCCTATTAAAACGTTTTTCCTCCTAAGGCCATTCAGTCGAACCAATTTTCCGAAGTGATTCATAGAGCTGAATTCTGCCAAGGCAGCTCTTTCACTTTTAGCCACTAAAGCACCGCGTGGAACCGGGTTTTGTGTTTTTCTAAAATAAAGAGAAGGATTATCAGAGAGGAGAGGGAGGGGGCCTGAAGCGGGGCGGGCAAAGACTTAGTGTGGCCAGAGGTACAAGCAGGGGGAAGAAAAGGCCCTTTTCTAGACAGGCCCCAAGTAAGTTCGGAGGAATTCAGCGTTTTTGTGCCTGGCGCACAAAAGCAGAGCGCTCCGCGCTGGGTTTGGAGGGGCTGAATTCATGTTTGCAGACCATTCCACCTGCGTACCACAACAAACTGCTCAAAGACGCCCCAGCACTTTCAACAGGCCGGGTGCTCTTGGCGACAGCAAAAGTGGTCGAGGCTGAGGGTTATTATAGGGGGGTGGCTAGCTAGAGAAGGAGAGAATTAGGTTTAGGAAGGAGAGGGGGCAGTGCATGGGTTTTTTGAAAACTTTTGGCTGTTTTTGTTCGTGGGACAATTATATCTTGCCAGCCGGCTTTTGCAAGACCAAGAGCTTTGTAGCCGCAACGGCAGTTTAAGAGGATTACGGTGGGTATAATATGAGCAAACAGGGTTGAGGGTTTGATAGTCAATTCCATCTCCAGAGATACACCATCAGCGGAGCCAGGGAAAGTGCCCGCGAAGGCGAACCCTCTCCTTCTGTGTTCCGGGCAGACTTTGGCCCCGCTTACCCATCTGACCCCCAGGCCTCTCAGCACTACTACCCGCCCCAGGGAAAACTGCCCGTCAAGGGTCCAGGGAGCAAAGCTCTAGTTTAGACTGCAGACAAGCAACATCCCCTTTCCTCTGCGAACTTCTCTTTCCTTTCACCCATCCACCTATCCAACTGTGGCTCCTCTGATGGCCATTTCAGACAAGGTGCGAATGTGGCAGATAGAGAAAGGGAAAAAAAGGAAAAATGTAGTAGGGAAACAAGGTGAGGGGGAGACACACAAATAGGAGTCTTCAAGAGAAGTGGCAGTGGAAGTGGACTATGGTAGACTAATAATCTCATACTGTCAAACTCTGAAATTGCCATTAAATTCAGCAATTATGTCTGTTCTCTTAATATCACCCTCCCCCCCCCCACACACACATAGATCTGAAACTTCCAGATATCAAAAGCTAGAGTCTTGCCCAACTGGAGAAGAATATTTTCATATAGTCCATTCAATTTAAGACATTCCAAAGAGACTTCACTCCACACCCAATGTCCCCCATCTTTATGTAAATGACAAGCTTATAGATGTTCCTCCTCTTCCCCCAGATCTGAAGCGAACCACTCACCCCAGCACCGAAGTATTATCAGTGAACCTGCAGCCTTTCAAACCTGAATTTCTACCCCGACTTTCCGGTGGGATCCTGCTTGCCACCAGCTTTGCACCCCAAACCTTTCCCCAAATTGGGCAATTGTTGGTCTCTGCAGCAGCTGAAAGATATGATGGTATGAACACTCCGTCAGGCTGACAGGCTTCCAAGGGCTTCCCGAGAACCTGCCTTGCCATCCCTCCTGCTTTTTGTGGCCGCATAAACCACCTCTCTCTCTTCCCGGCATCACAAAGCAGTGCTACCTCCACAGAAAGAAAACATTTGGGTAAAAACAAGTTGCCCTTAATGTGCCTTTCTTTCTAAATGTTGGGTGAATACACTGGCTTTCATGAAAGTATTTAATTAGCTTCCACAAACTTCTTCCCTTGCCTGCAGATTATATTGAAGTGGAGGGTTGGAAACTATTTTACACCTTGCCACTCACATGTTAATTAATCTCTATCTAACCCTAATTGCAGTTTATTCAAGCACCGCTCAACAGCTCACCCACACAATAAACACTGATCCTACTTTTATACATATTACTTCACGTTAACACATTGAGTAATTAACTCCAGTACCAACTAATAGTGCAAACAAATATTTTCTGTAAACGAGATGATTTCAGGCAGAATAATAGAAGACTGGGGAAATGTCATGCATGGTGGAGGGGGTGCTGAGCTTCTCATTCCTTGTCCACCCCCCAAATCTCCAAATTCATTTTCCCAGGACATAGCAGTTTTTAAAGGACTGATTTCCTTTTAGGAAGGCTGAGACACTATAGAAATTAAACGTTCAGAATTTTACAGAGTTGGTGGGGAGGGTTTTGTGAGATTAGGGGTGACATATTTTAACCTACAAGTTTTCAGCATAGGGAAGGGTCCCAAATAATTCCACATGAGCTCTACAGGAGGTNACAAGTCTAAGCACATTGATCAAGCCTGCTGTTCTATGCCAGAAAAACAGTTTGAGGAAACTTCCTAATTAAAAAAACTTTCCTTTGAATGGACAGTTTCACAAGAAGGGGTGACTTTTTAGGTTTACCACGCTTTTCAAATCCAGACAGCCCACAAGCTCCACTGTTGGTACCAAGAGAGCAAGAGACTGAGAGACAGGCTGCAGATACCTGACCAGGAGAGGGGTCTATCTATAGTCTGGAACTCTGAAAGGCCTACAAGTCGGCTTTCTTGGCCCCAGGGACTGGATTCATGGGGGGGGGGGGCAATCACAAGGACCCAGTCTGCCTGCGGGCCAGTGGACCAGCCCACCATACACAGCCCTTGGATCAACAGGGTTTTGCCCAGCGGAAGGACTCAGCTCCTGGCTGGTGCAAAAACAAGACTCTTGCTTCTTTGTCATCTGGTCTTAGCTTGGACTCTACTTTGGAAACCCCAGAGTGAGGCCTGGAGCGCCTCTGGACCCCAGCACTTCCTGTTTTTCACACCCAGTCCCGAAGCCCAGCACTTCTCCCGCTCTGTGGGACCTGCCCTAGCCTCGAACTCTGCAATCCCAAATCCTGTGATGCCACACCCGGGCCAAGGGATACGATGTGTACACCACTGACTAGGGATGTGTGCCCAACTCCAAGACCAAACGCAGTGTTTTAATTGAAATCGCAGGCTTAAGCACAGCTGGCGGCTGCCTATTGATTTTACAGGAGCTTCTCTGGTAGGAAGCATATTAAATATGACTGGGCATACAAGGGCTTCTCCTGTCCCCACGCTCCTTCCCTCTGCCATTTTATGGTCACTAACTCGAACCACTGTAATAATGACTTCTGTTTAAGAAAAAAAAAAATCAATGCCAGAAATCGCCCACACTTTAGGACAAATTACTTAGCAGATGCCTTCCCGGAATGCAGACAACCTCAGAGGAAAATCCCTTTCTTGTATAGAAGCTCACACATTCACACCGATTCTGGCGCCTGGAAAGAAGCATTTCAACCCCAAAAAGGTGCTGCAATTCTAGTCTAGATGGCTAGTGTCTCTTGGTTCTGGACAACAAGAGACACTTATTTGTCAAATTATTAATATTATTTTCTCCAATGGCTGCAAAACATAATAAATAGGTCGTCGTAAGTTACCTTATGCTAGGGCAACACACTCTGGGGGTCGTATTGGTTTGGGGAAATGTGCTGAGCAGATTTGATGTCGTCACTGCTCCCCTTCCGGATTTATTTAGGGGTGATTGAGAGAGCGAACCCAAACCTTAAAAAACTTGGAGTGTTTCCCTCCCTAGTTCCCCACTCCTTCCCCTTTCCTTCCTTACCTCCATTTAAATATGATTTATGTAGTGACCAGTTTTAACCGCTGCTTAAAATACGTGAACTTTCGAAGGAAATTGTTCTGCTACCCTCCTTTTCACCCCAGGAAGCATCTTATTGAAAACGTTTGAACAGGCTTGCCGGTGGCGGGCTTGTTCAAGGCACAGGGGCCTCCGCCTTCGTGAGCTGAGCGTTTGTTCTCAGTCTTGAGAGACAAAGAGCCCTAGATACCCTGGCCCAGCAAGGCAGGGCATGAGTGGCCGGAGAGCTCCTGGGTTCCAGGTGTCACACAGTCTTGGGCCTGGGCCACCGAGGATAGATAGATGGGCTGNTGCGATCTCTAACTGCTCGCACCCTTTGGGTGCTACAGTGCCTAGTAAGAGTGGCACAACGCCNGGCCCTCTGCACCCAGCAGCTGTTTAGCAGCGCTTATAGCATCCAGGGACTGGCCTGCAAATTTCAATATACCCACCGACAGTTTTCACCTTAGACCAGGAGCCATGCCTGTTAGCCAGGACTCTCCAGGTTTTCAGCCTGAGGCAGATAGTGGGGGTGGGGCAATGATACAAACCTATGTGGATTTCCAGGATCCTTCCAACACCTTGGTCACCACAGCCGAAGACATTCTCTTGTCTTCAGAAATCTGGGCAGTGTAGGCACTTCCAGGCCAGAGGGAATCTCCCCCAAGTGCAGATCTGTAGTCGCTATGCAGGTTTGGTGCACTCTCCTCTCTGCCCTGGATGCATATATAATCACAAACATATATATGCATATCGTATATATGCATATGCATGCATATCGTGTATATGCATGCGTGTGTATATTCTATCGACATTCTAGAAACGCCATTTGATTAGGAATCTAATCCAATACTTGGCACAGCGTTTNGCAAGAGGACNTGTCATTTTTCCAGGAGCAGTAAAGGAACATTCCTTTTACACCTGAGTTTTCTTAAGATTTGATTTTGCTGTGCAATCCAGAGGAAATAATAATTTATGAACAACAACTATTATAGAGACATTATGTGTACACATACATGAAATAAAAGGTGTTTTGGTGAATGGCAGGCCCAGTACAGTAGGAAGATGTGGATTTGCACCCTGAGAAGATGGCTTAGGATCCTCCCAGTTATTTAACTTGGCAGCTGGTTAAACTCCTCGGTAGAGCCTGCCCGAAAGTATTAGCGTTAAGAGCCAAGAGCAGGAGTTAAGCAACTTAAAGGAGCAAAGAATAAGAGGGAGTGATTTCAGAGTTCCTCAAACTTCTGTAGTTCACAAGGCTGTGGTGGACAGATCTTCATGGCATACTGCACAAGGTCCTGAACTGGTTTTGACCGACTACCTGGTACCTGGCTCCATTTTGTGTGTGTGTGTGTGTGTGTGTGTGTGTGTGGCTTTAACTCCCTGTGTGCACATTCAAAAGGACAAATACTTTTCTGTTTCTCACATTTTCAGCCCTATCTTGGTTTTTTCCAACCTGCCTTCTGCTTTGCTGGGAGTTTGTGGTCTGACTTAAGCAGAGAGAAATTGGGAACTCCAGAAATGCTGAATAGAGCTCCTTCCAGAATGAACCAGTTTCTTCTTACATCACTGTCCCTGCTACATACAGATCCACCCCTTTGGGGATGACTNCAGCATAATAATGAGTAGATAATTACTTAGGACTGTTGTACTTTGCCAGATGCAGTACTAAGTTAAGCATCCATGCCAGTCAGTTCTCATAGCATCCATGAAGTCAATGCCTTTAATCCCCATCTCATCATAAAGATGTAAAATTGAGATTCCTGAAGGCAATGCAACACGAACAAGTTCACGTAGCTGGTTAAGAGGTTCTTTGCAGAGCTTGAACTCATGAATAACGTGAAAAAACAAACAAACAATCTCCAAAGATGAGCAAATCNGTACAACTGGTGGGATTTAAATTGGGATAAGCATTTTGGAGAACTGCTTAGCAGTGTGTACTAAGGTTGGGTATCTGTATTACTTGTGATCCATCAATTGCATACCTACCTGTGAACCCAACAGAAATGTGTGTCTGTAGTCACATCTGNAGAGTCATGCACTACAAAGGTTGACAGCAGCAAAATTTGTTGCAGTCCTAAACTGGCAATTACGTGAATAACCATTACAAGAGGAACCTGTAGTCAAGCAATGGCATAGTCACAAAATGAAATACATCACTAAGAATGATTATCTACTGAAATATATAACATGAATGAGTCTCACAAATACATGTTATGCAAAAGAAGCTGGATCCAAATACTTAACTTAAAAATTTTTGAAATAAGCAAAACTTGAGGACTGCCGATAAAGGTCCTGTTTCTTGACCAAGGTGCTTGTTGGTTTATGAATGTTTACTAGGTAGTGTATATGGAACTTTCTGCTTCTCTCTATATATTTTATACTTTGATATATTTGTCAAATCATTGTTTGTTTATATTTCTATACATGCTAATCATATTCAGAATGCTAAATAAATAAATAAATAATCATGATGAATTTGTCTGATTGTTCCCAGTCCCCAATTTTCCAAAAGAGTACTGCTCCCCTCTTGCCTCTTGACTAATGTTTCTTTAGTTCCTTCTTCTGGATCAGAACATTGTATCAGTTAAGTGGTCCTTATACAAACTTACACAAATCATCGGTACTCAATTCTACCATGGTTGTCTTTGGAGTTGGGAACTTGCTGAGTGCTTAAGCATGCTGAATCTGCGGTGTTCATTTACAGTGTTTCTCCCTCACCCCTCGCTTCATCAGGAGATGGCAGCTGTAAACTTAACCTTCCTCTTGTCCACGGCTCCAGGTGCCTGTTTAGGCTAGGGTCTGTCTCAAACTTTCCATAGACGCTCTGGCAGTTTGCCGGCAGAGGTGGAAGAGCTAGGTGACTGTAAGAGGACACTGAATGGGGAATTTGTAGGAACTAACATTAATAGAGAGCCTTGGCAAGTCTTTAGAGCCCAACTAACTGGGGTTTGGCCCTACACAAGGCCAGAGAAAAAAAGAGACAGAATCTTGGCTCTCTGGCAAGTGACCCAGTTAGCAGAATGAGCAGTTTTGCTCTCGGAGAGGGTGGGGAAGTTTATTTTAGAAGGAAAAAAAAAAGCTTTGGAATACAGAAACCAAACGAAGTACTTCATAACTGTCCACTCCTGTAGTGATTCATGGTGGATTCTGCCAGGTGCATGAGCTGCAAATCTGATGTCATCATTTCAAAATGGANATCAGCACCCAACACCTATAGAGCCTCTATGGGGACAAGGAGGAAGTAAACAGGTACCCTATTCAGGAAGACTAAAAAGATAACGCTCTTGTCCAGAAAAATTAAAAGGCAACAGAATTCATTTATTAGTTAGCCAAGCACACTTGTCTGGAAACTTTCCACAATGGAAACATGTGAGTGTTACAGGAGCAATGCTTACCTAAAGGACACAATCCCCTTCCTTCTGGAGGCTCTCTGTCATCCAATCAGCATGCACAAGTGCCTTCTGGAAACGAGTTGAAATGCCAAGTCTTGAGGAATGAATAATGGGTGTGGCTAGAGTGATACAAGACTCTTATAGGGTGAAGTTGGCCAGGAAAGGGCAACGAAAGAATTCCCTAGCTGTGAAGAAAAAAACATCTAAGACACTTCTCCAGCAGGGTACAGTCTGACATAATCAAAAGCATTTTCTTCAGGCATCTTCACTGTAGATAAGTAGATTCACCTTTCCTCGGCCCACTGCCTGGTTCTTTTTCTAGAGAAGAAATCATTTTTTGGACTAAATGATGCAAGCTGAAATCCTGTTCTGGGATTCACNGGGACAAGTTTATTTTAGATAATGGCTCTAAAATCACACGAAGCTAGAAGCNGGCGCAGCAGTTAATTGCGTGTCCATAGGCAAATGTCTAAACTCCGAGAGAGCCAACGTGCACCTCCCAGTCACTGAGTGGTGAAGACTAAATAAGAATTTCCACAGAAGTTGCTGACCACTGGCTACTGGCCAAACTTCCTTGTTCTGCTCTTGTTTTTGTGATCAAGGTGAACTGTTTTCTTTTCTGATTAAAAATTAATTGATTTGTTTTTGAAAAATAGAGAGAAGAAAATTAAAACTGCACATAATTTTATTTTCCCCAAATCTCTGGCAATTCTTTGGTGTCTGTTCTTTCTATGCCTTTAAAAGATTGGCATCAGATGATATGTGCATCTCTGTAATCTTTTTCATTTGACACAGCATGAACATTTTTCTATGTCTTAAATATGCTAATAAGACACATTTTTAATGTCTCTAGAAGTTTACTATATGTCTTCAACATGAGTTAAATAGTCCTTTGCTTTTGGATATTTAGGTTATTTATAATTTTTTTCTGCAATAGTTCCATCAGGAACATTCTCACACATGAATTCTATGCATAGCTAATTCCCGTAGGACAAATTCCCAGAAGTAGAATTACTATGACGAGTGATATCTATATTTTAAAAGCTTTAGATACAAACTGACAAAATGCCCGTCATTGAAGGGGTACGTATTTATCCCCATTCCAACCAACAGGACGTGACAGTCCTTTCTCAGAACCTTTGCTAACACTCGTCACAATCATTTAAAACATTTTACCAATCTGGTAGAAATTCAATGGCATCTCATTGCTATTTCTTCCCTTGTGTTCTTCCCAGGGCAGACTTGGTTGCCAAATCCTGGAGAACTTGGAATGATGGTGCAGACCAGGGTGACAGAAAAGAGAAGACATATGGGAAAAAGTGTCCCAGAAAAAGCAAGGCTCAGAAAAAGAGGGGACCAGTCATTTTTCTTGATATCCACAAGGTTCCAGATTGCTACACACTTCAAGCAGCTCTAGTGAAGTATCCCGTTTGTTAGCAATGAGCTGCTGAGGTCTCTCCTCTGTCCAGACCTTTGGTCCTAGGNCTTGCATGTATGTGCTGATCTGTGTCTTAAGTCTAGCCTGGTGAACAGTAACCTCAGGCTGATGAAGTCAAGGTGGACTGTGCTNCCAAAGGGCTTCCAGCTATACTCTAGCTCAGTCGGACACTTAATAAATGCATTCTGGCTGGCCTGGAGGGATACAGTGGTAAGAATAGCTGGGCTGGTTCAAGCCTCACACCATGGCTGGAAGGAGATTCAGAAGCAGCAGGAATGAGAAGCGGGTCTTGCCCACACTGCACAGATAGAAGAGAAAGTGCAAAGAGGAGAATTTTCTTTCCTACAATTGCTCAATTTCTTCCTGAATTTGAGCTCCTCTTTAGTCAGAGAACTGTATGTTTTGGTGACCTTTCAGAATTTTGCCCAATCTCTCCTGGTGGTTTAAAAAAATAACCAAATCATACCAACATTCACCAAATAGTAGACAGTCATATAAAGAAACTGCAGCCTCCTCTGGCCCAGTAAGATGCATTGAAAGCTATTCTGATTCACTCCCACCCTCTTCTGGCTCCTTAATCTAATGCAAGTTCCAGATATACTACTGTGTCATCCAAATATAATTTAAGGACTCTAACTTAANGTACTAGCAGTGATTCTTTAACAACAACAGTGTTCAATTTTCCAATTTTCTTGTACATAGTATATTAAAAAGTCCTTTGTTTAAATCATGACCTTGGAAAGATCATAATAAATTATAATTAACAATCTTGGCTTTCAAGTCTATCATCTATCTATCTATCTATCTATCTATCTATCTATCTATCTATCTATCATCTATCTGTCTAGTATCTATCTAGTTTTGGGGTGTTCCTTCCTTTGTGAAAACAAATCTTTTTATGTGTATATATGATTCGTGTTTGTATAATGTGTGTGTGTGTGTGTGTGTGTGTGTGTGTGTGTGTGTGATGGCCTGTGTAGCCATGCAGAGGACTTATTTGAGTGTTGTTTCTTACTTTCCACCTTGTTTGAGATAGGGTTTCTTTGTTGTTTGCCACTTCAAAAGCTTCTGGAGACTGTCCTGAGTATACCTTTCACCTTACTTCTTCAGGAACCTCAGGATGATGTGTGTTACCATGTCTAACTTTACATGGGTTCAAGAATTAAACTGAGGTCACCATGCTTGAGTAGGAAGCATTTTACTCACTGAGTAATCTCTCCAGCTCCCTGCATGTTTTTTTGTTTGTTTGTTTGGTTTTTGTTTTTGTTTTTGTTTTTGTTTTTGAGACAGGGTCTCACACAGTCGTCTACAGTGGCCCAGAATTCATAGCAATCTTCCTGCCTTGACCTTTGAGTGCTGGGGTCACACTTGCTAGCCATCCGTCACACTCACAGTAATTTTTAATTTAGAGGCTCCATCTCCATTTCTTTGCCCCTTTGCAATTTGCTGCGACTTTGTTGTTGCCATTTGGTTCCAAAGTGTTTCCCATAGTCTGTGCTTTGCTGACAGATTTCTTGTGGTGCCGATGATTTTAAAGACCCACTTCTTGGGATGCTGTCTTTCTGTCTTGAATATTCTTGCAACAGTAATTCCTTGCTTTTTAAGGTCCCTGGCCTATGGACCCATTGGAGGGCAGGGGCTCTCTTGTTCAGACTTGGTCCCTGATGTCATACCCAACACCTGTGTAGCAAGTACTTGGTAAAGGATCAAATGATTGAAATAATTATGTTCTTTTTGTGTGTTTGTTCATGTACATGTGTGTGCATGTGTGAATACACATGCATGTGGAGACCTGAAGACATCTTCAGCTGCTGTTCNTCAGGAGTCATCCACCTTGTTTTTTTGGCAACAGGATCTNTCACTGAATATGGAACTCACCAAGTAGGCGAGGCTGTCTGCTCAGGGAGCCCCAGAGATTCGTCTGTCTCTGCTCCCTCAGCACTGAGATTACAGGTGTGCAGCACCATGTCTAGCTTTTTAAAGTGAACTTTGGAGATCAAACTAAGGTCCTCATGCATGTAAGGTGAGGACTTTACAACTGAGCTCTCTTTTCTTTGTTTTTTTTTGGCATGNACACTTGTAATGTCTGTAGCACTGTATTTTGTTTTGCTTCTTTTAGTTTCCTATTCCTCCATGTGTGTTTAGTGTCTAAGAACTGGGCAGGCCAGTTTAAAAATTTAGATCTNGGGGCTGGAGGGATGGCTNAGTGATTAAGAACAGTGACTGTTCCTTTAGAGGGCCTTGATTCAATTCCCAACACCTACATTATAGCAGCTCACAATGTCTGTAACTTCGGTTCCAGGAGACCAGACAACCTCCTCTGGCTTCCACAGGCACCAGGCACATTAGTGATGCAGACATGCATGCAGGCAAAACACTTAGATTCTAAAATAAAATAAATCTTTATTAAAAATAGAGAAAAAAAACCACATGGGGAGTGAGAGAAGAAGACACTTTCTTCTGGTCTCTGAATGCTTGCATGGGTGTATACACATGTACACANACATCATACATCCCATTCCCAGAAATAGCCCCCTTTCACAATGCCTTTCAGACAATACCTAGCACAAGTTGTGATTCTCAACTACTGACTAGTGAACAGGTAGACTGACTTGTCCTTTTCTGAAATTCCAGAATGTACACTGAAGCTTCCCTTTCTTCTAGAGTTGTTAAGTGAAGTAAAAAAAAAAATGAAACAAAACATTTCAGACCATTTATTCCTTGGCTGTTGAGAAAGTATTTGCCTTCAGAGTCTCCTCTCTCTCTCTTTCCCTGCCATCTCCACCTCCACAGATTAATTGGGGAGGATTGATGTGGTATAAAGTGATATAGAGGAGGAACCTCACATCCTATAAATAAGAGCTTGCTTGGGTAATAAAAGAGGAACCACAGCAGTGAGACTCTATCCCTATTGTTAACTTAAATCCAAGCATCTGCTCATTTAGCATACTTTGGCATGGCTGCTATTCTCTTTTGCTTTGTGTTTGTNAAGTTTTCACCTAGACAGCATAAAGGAACAAGTCACTTAATACTAGTCAACTACAGGCTTATGAGATCAGTGTTTTGTGTTGACTTTTTGGATGTCATAATCATAAATAACAACACTTAAGTTCAACAACATAATACACTATGTAGAAAAAAGTTAAGCTTCTCTGCCATATAAATTTTTGGAATATTCTTTTCCAGAAAGTGTTAACAGCTCCACACTATAGGAACTTAGGAATTATTAGCAATTGTTATTATTATCATGTCCGCAATGTGGCCATTTAAGGTAGGTAGACCAGTTAGCTATGTCTTCAGGTAGCTTGAACCTGACTTGTGGATATTAGTAATTTTCTTCACATAGTGAAATGATATAGTGAAAACTTAGAGCTGGTGAGCTGAGACCCCATTCCCTGGCTGTTAACTATCCTAGTCTAACTAGAAACACAAAAATATAACCTGTAATTATTCTCCAAAATAAACTTTAAACTATGATCTGTTGAAATAGTTTGGCCAGTTTGATGGTTTCATATTTCCTTACAGAAAGGCAAAGTATAAAACTGATGTGGTTGGTACAAAAAGGAAAGGATAACATCTTCATGTCAAAGGCAAGGGAATTAAGAAAAGAGTCACTGGATACAGTGAGGACAACAATGAGGAAAAGAAAGGTCTTTGATAGATGTTTGCATGCGCGCGTGTGTGTGTGTGTGTGTGTGTGTGTGTATACATGCATAGTCATCTGTTACTTCATCATGGATCCCTTTGGCAGTCTGGTAAAAGTGTGGGTTTCATCTCAGAATAATAATTGAAAAAGAATAAAATAGTAAAATTCCAAAAGACATCTATCATATTGATATAGCTGTTAAAATCTTAGAGAAATAAAAGTGTGTGAAACCAATCACATTGATATGCTTGTTAAATCAGAAAATAAATGTGTTGTGTAATAGACAATGTGTGGCACATGAGCTTCTTTTTGGAAAAAAAATTAGGCTTCTAGAATGTATTCATCCTTTTTACCTGAAAAATTTGGGTTCTTTGAGCAACACCTCCCCATTTTCCCACCCCTGTCATCATCCATTTACTTTCTGCTTCAATGAGTTTGGATGTTTAGATTTAATATATAGTGAGGTTTTATAATGCATATTTCCCTAGATTATTTTACTTAGCATCATGTACTTAGCTTCTATTAACTGTAGAAAATGGCAAAATTTCCTTTAAGTTTGAATGGTGTTCTATTCACACACACACACACAGACACACACACACACACATACACATATACACACATACACAGACACACACACACATACACATATACACACACACACAGACACACACACATACACATACACACACATATACACACACACACATGCACATATACACACGCACACAGACACACACACACATATACACACACACAGACACACACATACACATACACACACATATACACACACACATACACACACATACACATATACACACACAGACACACACACAGACACACACACAGACACA
>LZPO01108117.1:65209-75329 GCA_001675575.1 Neotoma lepida | reverse complement strand
TGCATGTATTTCCTTTACAATAGCTGCAGTTACATACTGGCTGCAACCTTCTCCAGGGCGGAGGCTTTGTGAGATCAAATGCAGATGATAATAACTCCTTAATTACACACAATGGAACTGTAATTGGGCTTTAGTCAGCACTGAGGTAGAAGAGCACCTTCAGGGGCCCGGGGACTAATCCAAAGGAGACCAGGAAGCAGGGTAGGGCAGATTTTGGCAAACTGTTAAGAAAATTCAGCTACGCTTATTACTGAAATATTTTAATGGAGATTTTTGTGCATTGAATTGGAGTTTTTCATACGAATGTTTTAAAAACCCTCTATGGTGAAGCATCAAATGGAAACTGAAATGATCAAAAAACGTATTTACCCCCTTCTGTGATTTTATTATTTCATGTAAACCACTTCGATTTCACGCTGAAATAATTATCATTAGTCCATGGCACACACATAAGAACAGGAGAAAAGAGCTACTTTCAGGGTATGTTATCTCACCTTTGTGATCCTTTACATTTGATTGTGTACACGAATTGTAAGAGAAATCACTTCAATTAACTATGAGAACAATATTGATTTGCATTCTGATAATGATCACAGAACATATTTAGAAATAGCTGGGGGTAAATATTTCCATTAAATTAATTGTGGCAAAACTTATTTAATTAAACCATAAATGAAATTGGTAATTTATGCAATTAACATAATGGTGCCCAAAGCAAGCTTTTAAAGGTGCAATGCCACTGCCAGGGCACAAGAGTCTCTGTGATACTTTGTGCATGGCAAATATATACCTTATTTTTCCTATACAGACACAATATCAATGCCTACCCCCTGCCCCCTTTTAAAGCTTGCCTTTAATGTCTCAGTAAGAAATTAAGCAGGCACCACAAAGGAATTTCTTTGGACTTTCTTGTATGCAATGCTGTCTTAGAAATCACCCTGTTGTGTATGTAAGCAGGTACTGTCTGTGTTTTGGGAGTTCTGAAGCTTGTCCATGAAGTGTATTTCAGTAAGCTACTTATAAGAAAAATGTTTTGTTCTTTTACCTTTACCATCCTAATTAGTGTTTTCAGCTGATATATGTGAAGCTGGAGGTCCATCCGGTCGGTCAGCCAGGTGCAGATGACGTTCATGGAGCTGTTGTACCATTGCTGAAAAAGAGACAAAAGTTCTCCAGGCTACACATCATGGTGTGACTACACGGCAGGGAGGGAACAGGTCACATTTGAGCACCTGCTCTGTTCCAGAGGAAACAAAATGGTTAAACAGAATTGGAGAGCACAGAGACCATGATCATCAAGTCACACAAATGAGGTGCTGGTTCAGTCTAGACCAGGGCGGTGTGGACTGGGGATTGAACCTGGGACCCTTCTACTACACACAACGTGTGTGCATGTATGGTGCATTCNTGAAGAATGCCTCTTGATTCTCATCTAAACTGGTCCATTCCACTCAGTTGTGAGTCAAGGCTTTGCTCATTTCCTGATGCCCTTGTCTCCAGGACCAGAAGAGGTACAGGGGTGGCCTTCACCAGCACTTACCTTTGGAAAGGGCCCCAACTTGTGCAATTCTGAGAATTAGGTGGAAAGCCTGAGGAATTGAGGGGTGGGTATTTACCACCATTTGCCTGACTGGGGCATTCCTAATATGGACAGCAAATGAGGATTTCTCTTTAAGGGCCAAACTGTTCTGGGCAGCATTTAAGTGTCCTGCATTAGCTGTGCAATCTGTTTTAATCTTAGCACAAAAAATTATGGAATATGAGAGGGAAAAAAAAACTATCTACAAATGAGCTCATTTCAAGCTGTTGAAATCATACTTCCCCTTATGGGGGTTAAATTTTGCTTCTTGTCTGTGAAAAATGCTTGAAGCTGTGTCACTTCAGACTGCCACCCCTGTGGTGCAGGAAGTCTCTGGTGCAGTATAATTTTGCAGTACTGCTCATATATTCATAAATCTCACTCAGAGACATATGAACAGTGTTATGAAGTGTCAGTATGAAAAAAAATCTAATCTTTTAAACTTCACCAGGTTCCATTACGCTCCGCCACTTATACCAAACAATTTACAAATAAAATGAAAAGGTGTGGATGGACCTATATATTTATTTATGTGACATCTATATGAACTGTGCACAGAATAAAAGAGGAGTTAGAGAATTGAGACCGTGCACACACTCACACTAGCCAGCGCACACAGGCACACACACATCGCACACCAGTGGGGATTGGAAAAGCGTAAATAAAAACATGTTTCTGATGGTAACTCCACCCTTTCTCACCTAAAGATCATCCAAAATCAGTTTATGCCTAACACTCACAGTTTTTCTGAAGCCTTGTTTCTGACTTAATTTCTTTAAAAAAAATTAATTTGGGGTTTTACTTGCAAGGTAGAACTGCCAAGTCTCACCTTGCAAGAAACTACAGCGTCGCAGCCATGGCGTACAGAAGCCCTCTTTACATCTTTCTTATCTAGGCTCGTCCTCATNGGAGCCAAGTGTGGCTCTCCTTGGAGCCCAGCCTCAACAGGGACCATGCTACCCCAACGAGGGGAGGCAGCGCAGCAGCCTCACAGCCAGCTCCTGCTCTTTTAAAGATCACGGAGGAGAAACAGTCAGTTGTGGAAACCGTCTGTCCCTCCCCAGGGAGCAGGAGGCTGGGGGTGGGGGTTTCCTGCTGAGATGGGCAGTTCACTCTCCAGAGGGTGTGTGATTGTTAGGGGTCAAGCTGCTTCAGGCATGGACAGGTTTTTCCCCTCTAGGGGTGAGAACATTTTTCTGAAACTTTTTTTTAGGGAGGGGTAGTGGTGGTTATGTGGAGGGTGTTTTTGGCACCTCCTGCTTCGGGATTTGCCTGCATTTGCTGCCACTACATCTGGGTTTGCTAGCAGACTCTGGGGACAGGACAAGTACTGGGTCACAGGCAGCATGTTGCTTTATACCACCTCAGCAACTAGGGGTTCTCCTGGGTCCACCTAGGCCTCCAACTTAAATTTACTCGCTGTATGTGGCATGCAATCCACTTTATCCAGGAGTAATTTCTCCTTACGTTTGTCCTTCCAGGGGGTGGGAAGGTGACCTTCAAGAAGCTCATGTGATCATAGCCTTGTGATGGATACGTGTCTGGGACACAAAAGATGAGTGTGACACTCTGGCTTCTAGGCAGAGGTGGCATTTTGCTTTGGCTGTGACAACAGGCAAACCGGTGCTGGCTTCTATCACTGCCAGCAAGCCTGGTGCAACATGCCTTTTTCTCTTTACTGAGAGACGCGCCACCTTTCAGGAAAAAAATATAGCACCCCCTTCCATTTTACATAGGCAGTTCTCACTCTTGTAAATGGCTTTTAAACAGCACAATAAATAAATAAAAATTAAAAATACAAATTAAAAGGTAGGCTGCTGTCAACAGTCTTGCACTATTGAGGAAGTCGAAGGAGGGAGGAAGTGCATACAGAAGCGATCAAGGCAAGTGAGCACATTCCCACTTCAGGAGCAAGAACGCCCTGGAACATCCATGCTTCTCCTGAATCTCACATCTAGCAGGAGAAGTGTAAAAAATGGATGATGCCCCATTGGCTACACACTCAAAGAGGCAAAAGGGAGAAAGTGAGTCCTTTCCAAACCTTATGCTCAGTAGAAGGAATCGGAGGCACTTTTAGATGTGGCACAGCCAGTGCTAACTTGGTTTTCCAGCAAGGGTGTCAAAAGGCATTTAGATGTTGGAGAAAGAAGTACGCATTGCCTTCTAGAACTTTACAATGTTAGAGGTGACAGGGATCTTCACAATATCCATTGAAAAGGAGGAAACAAAGGCCCAGAGAGGGTTAGCGACTTATTCAAGATCACACAGGAAGTGTGTGTCTCCACCATTGGCACTGTACTAGACTAGATGATCATCTGCAGTCTCCCCATTCTGGGTACAGGAGTGTGCTGGTCAGCAGAGCCAGTCTGCGGCATCTCTTCCCAACTCTCTAACTGGGGAGAGCACATTGATTACTAAAAGCAGATCCCAGAGGAAGGTTCCTCACCACGGAACCCAGCCAGCGCCAAACACAAAGATTGTCTCCGTTTCTCAGCACCTAAAGAGAGTGCACAGCACTCTTCTGGGAGTCATGTTTGCTGTGTTTGATGGCAATGCTAACGCAGCAGATTTGTTATGATTCTTTGAGAGNGGAAATTCATGAGACAGTTAAAGTTCACCCCATTTTCGTTTTGTCTTTCATTCAGACAGGTCTCTTCTGGAGCTATTTCAATACCCACGCATGAAATGTTTGGTAACGTGGGTTTCAGATCTGAGGAAGGAGAATCAGGATTGACAACACTCATTGGGTATTTTGAATATAGTCATGACTTGGCCGTTAATTTAGGGCTACTGATTTGAAACTTCCCAAACAAGGCTACTTTAATCCTAAAAACACACCACAGAAGTAAAATTGCCAGTAGACTCTTGTAACATAGACCCCAAGTAGTCATTCTGGGGATGTAGGAGGATAAAAAGATGCTCACCTGCAGCTGAATCTAAGGCTCTATTTAGAAAGTAGGCAGAAGGGCAACAAAATATTGCCTGCCTCCTCTTCCTTCTTCTCTCCTTTTCTTTCTACCACCAAGCTACATCCTCAACCTTTTTTTGATTATTTTTATTTTGAGACAGGGTCTCACTAAACTNACCANGCTGATCTTGAACTCAGTCTATAACTCAGACAGGCCCTGAACTTGCAATCTTGCATCTGGTCTCCAAGTAACCAGGACCACACATCTGCACCACCCAGCTTAGCCCTTTCTCTCTCCCAACCATCTTTTGTGTCATTACCACTCAAAGTGGTCCTGTTTAACCTTAAACTCTTTTTGTTTTTGTTTTTGTTTTTTGTTTTTTTTTCGAGACAGGGTTTCTCTGTGTAGCTTTGCGCCTTTCCTGGAACTCACGCGGTAGCCCAGGCTGGCCTCGAACTCACAGAGATCNNCCTGCCTCTGCCTCCCNAGTGCTGGGATTAAAGGCGTTCGCCACCACCGCCCGGCTAACCTTAAACTCTTATGCTCAAGGGATCATCCCACCTCAGCCTCCCAAATGCTGGGCTACAGGCATGTGCAGTGGTACCCTGCTTCCTTGCTTTCTAGTATGTAGTATTTAAGAGTGCTGGTCCTAATACACATCAGAGCTTGCAACCTTGAGCAAAGACTTTCCTTCTTAGAGACTCAGTTTACTGATGAAAATGGAGATCCATTTGTCTTTTATAGGACTCCTTCAGTGAGTAAAGAAAAGAATGCTCGTGAAGCACTTGTTACTGTACTTAGTAAGCTGACATCCCCGCTGCCACTGCCTTTACCCCGGCTACCACCACTGCCCATCATTATTATCCCTCATCTCTCACTGCTTTATCTCTGCTTCTCAATCTAAAAGNTANCAAATGCAGAGGTGGGGGTTAGTTATCTGGGAAAGCCATGTGGTTGAAGAAATGGTCCCCACAGAGAGATCCTGGAATTGTGTGCATAAGCCTTGAAGCGACATATGGGTAGCTCTTAGCAATGGGATTCCATTTAAACTTAGGAAACTACCTTGGGTTCACAAAGAACATTTTAAACTGATATTGATTTATATTGAAGTGTTGAGTTAAAATGACCCCCGGAATGAGTGACTTTTCCAACCTTGTAGGCATAANTTCAGTATCAGCCTGTTTGGCCACCTGCTAGCTGGATAACCTCAAACATACTGTTTAGCTCTGTGACCTTCAGTCTTCTCTTGGGGTTAATGCCAGCACCAACTTCATAAGACTGCTGTGGGCATCAGGAGGTGATTCATGCACAGTGCCTACCAGTGTGAGTGCCACGCAATAAGCACTCAATAAAAGAGCTTTCACTCACAGATACTTTCAATGTATAGCACAAAGTTATTGTCTTGATCCATTTCTAGCAGAAACTTGGTCACTGATACTCAGATTTCTCAGGCCACATATTCTGTCCTCAAGCATACTGGCTTCTGTAGGGNAATCCTAACATTCAGCCTGTACTATTATAATACGGTTCATTATGGCCTGGATCAGGAGAAGGCAGTGAAGAACATCAAGAGAGACCAGAATCACACGCTGACATTATTGAAAATGCGGATATTCATCAGGGATTTTTGTACCTTAACTTTGATTTTTTTGAATGTCTTAAATATTAAAATGTAATTAAAATTTTTTTAATTGTAAAGATCAAAAAAATTGTAAGTTTAAAAATATTAAAGCCAACAATAGTTGGTTCCCCCTCACTAAACTCCACAACAAAGAAGTGACTCCTAAATCTCTCTCTGGGTCTCCCCTTTGGTTTCACTGTTGACTGGATGGAAGCTCCATGCCCTGGAGCCTGAAGTGTTGACAGGAAAGACAAATAATTAACGCCTCACAAGGTAGGGCTCCTGGAAACTGGGCTCCACTGNGAGCTGGCTAACCCCAGTGAGCAGCACAGGTTGGCGCAGGAGTGGCTTCTGCTGAGGTAATATTTCCTGCCACTACCACCAACATTCAGATTTTTTATTTTGAGACAGAGTCTCTTCATGAACCCCTGACTGCTCTGAACTTGCTAGACCAGGCTAGCCTCTTTCTTGAAGCCATCCTCCTGCCTTTGCCTCCTGATGCTGANATACTGGTGAGCAAGCACCACCATGCCTGGCTATAAGTCTTAATTGTGGTCCCAACACTTTGGAATTAATTTGATGTCCTATAGAGACTTTGTTGTTAGTGGTACATTTGCTTTTGGAATGACCCACATGCTGCAGATGAGTGGCAGCAGAAGCTAGGCACAGAGGCCAAAAGAGTATTTACATATTCACATAACACAAAGATAATTTATCTCAACCTACAGAAATGCTTTATCAGACCAGATGATTCTATGACTTAGAGAGATACTTGCCTGTTCCCAATAAAGTACCATTTTGTGTAGAATAATGATATGCAACACTAGGAATGCACATGATAGTCACAGGAGCATGCACAGAGTTAGTAAAAACAATTAGCTGTTCATGGAACACTGATCCCTNTGTTCAGATCCCACACAAAACATACTACAAGCATGATAGTTTAATTGTTGAATTAAACAACTATAAACAGCCCCATTTTGTATTTTTTATAAAAAGGGACATACAAATAGTAAGCATTGAGGTAGTTTGAATTTTTTTATNTTTTGCTACCAAATCAATGAGTTGTTTTTATTCAGTTCTATTCTATTATGACGGCAAAGATTAGCTACATAGGATCAGTGCTGGTTCTAGTTTCTAGATGTCTCACAGCCAAGCTGCTAGTCCTGAAGCTCCCTCAGAGGTGTGGGGCTAGGACAGTGCTGTTGAGTCTGTTTCTACTGGAGCCCAGGCTTGCCTTGGAGTGGAAAAGAATGTCCATTTTATAAGCTTAGAAAGTGTACACAGATAATGGGGACCTGGGGATATTGCCATGGAAAGCTATTCAATGACTTTAAAGAACTGGCGGAAAGACCACCATCACAGAAGTGACCTGAAAAGGCTAGGTGGGACGAAGTATGCCATTTCTCAGCCAGAATAAACAGAGCTTCCTTTTCCCATTAGAGTTCGAGATAACACTGGTAACTTCACATTTGCTGGCGGGAGAAGTTTCTCATCAGGGTAGTTTGTTTTCAAGGGAAAAACGTAATATCTTGAATTTCCCTAACAGTTTTATGGATGGAAAGGCTTTAACACTGACCAAACAGAATTTTCAGTGAAAAGAGAGAACGAAACAGTAGAACCTTTGCCTATCAGANGGAACTTATTTTTTTCTCATGAAATAGGAGGCATCACCAGGAAGCACCAGAGAGTCACTTTCAGCAAAATAGTCCCAANCCCAGGAAAACCAGCCTAGTTCAAACCATGCTCTGCTGTTACTTCTCTTTCTCCCTGTGTAGCCTAGGCAGGGCCTGAACTAGAGTCCTCCTGTCCAGCTTCCGAAACAGCTGGAGGAAGAAGAATACACTACTAGATCCAGCTGGCTTTTTTCTCTAAAGGAAATTTTACTGATGTATCTTCTGCTTACTGTAGTACTTGATTTTTATTAAAACACATGAACATGTGTATTCAGACACACGTGCCACCCCATGCCATAGTTGAGGATAATGTTTAGCTCAGTATCATAAAAAGTAAGCAGAAAATTATAGTATTTGGCCAAGATTAATAACCACATCTTCCCACATTTCTTTGAATATATACTTGTGATATTGTCAAATATATCCAATATAGTCCCAGTCTCAGTGATAAAAATTGCTCTCTAGTATAAACTCATTTCTTTAAGCATATACTTCCTTTGAAATTGTCATATTTGAGGCATGTATGCAGGAAAGCAAACCACGGAAGGCTAGTGAGCTCATAGCTGACCTCTCAGCAGTATAGTAAAGTTTTATCTCTACTCATTTTATCCTAAGGATGAAGAGAGGAAGACTCAGTGAAATAAAGTAGCCTAGGAATCAGGAAGGAATGGATTGTAGACTCAAGNCTGCAAGGTGGTGCAATCTGGTGGCTAACAGNATACACTTGACCCTACCCTTTGTCTCTGCATCATGATAAACTCATATTAATCTCTGTGCTTCATTTTCCTCATCCAGTAAATGGAGAAAGTATGAAACCTACTGGCTGCTGTGGGCTTAGTGTGTGCAGTGTGCTTTCAACAGTTGTAGGTGCAGATTAAGCTTTGGTTATTCCTACATGAGCCATGCTGTCTTACTCCGCTTCACACAGAGGAAACCGAATCACCCGAATCAGCTCGGAGCAGCTTCCATTATCCTGGGAACGCCTGAGCAAACAGGTCATTTGGTAACCAACCTGTGCCTTTGGACTGAAGAGGCCCAGTGAATGCTGGGGGTTTTGAGCTCTTATTTGGAAAGTACCTTTCTCCAGTCAGGCAGAGCCATGCACAAGTGAAACCTGCTCAGCATCCATCTATGGGAGGAATGGCATTTTCTGTTGGCAAGGAGTCAAAGAGGAAGATGATACTGACCACACCTTTGTGACTAAGCTCTTCACTGTGNTTTTTGAGACAAAAGTGAGTTATTATTAGTTAGAACAACAACAAAAAATCCCACAACCTTTTAAAATTGCTGTATTGAAATACTGTAATGAAATATTTTACACTGAAGTTTCAACGCATACTTATTCCTTACAATTTGGGTAATTTAAGAACCTGTGAAACATATCATCCAGGCTTTCTTTAAATTCTACCAAAGTCCCCATGGCTTTGTTAAGCCACAGTCCAGTGGGCTGCTCAGGTCAAACAGTCCCAGGGATTGGGTGTTATTCAGCATCCTGATCAGAGATTCAGAGGGTCCAAGAAAGAAACCTGGCTTGTGCAAGCCATCTCTGCCAATGGGAAGAACACTAAAAGACTACATGCAGTTCATAGNAAGTGTTTGGATTTGTCAAAGCTCCCCAAAAGCTAAATCAACACATTCTAAAAGGGCATATCATCCAAATGCTTGAAGGAGTGGGGACACTGTTGAAAGATGCAATCTTTTGCCTCACTGAGTGTTGCTGTAATTCAAGATCCAATTCTCCAAAACAACTGCTCTTAGAATGGGTATTTCCCAGACAGGGCTTTGGGACGCTTGGCTAAAAGCATCAAGCTATAATCAGACACTCAGGTTAGAGGTTACAGACCAGCAGAATGACCTCAGATGCTCAATGTCCTTTGTAACTGAAGGTGGACTGTGGTTTTCTCCTCAACACTCCTGTAATTCTTTGGATGCATAAAAACCTACCTCAGTATGTCCTTGCAATGATCATCGAGGCTCTTTGAGGTGGCTGGGTCCTCACAGAGTATCGCTGTGGGGCTCTCTGAGAAGNCTGACACGACTGATTGATTTCATGCAGTAGAGCTGAGGGGGATCTAGTTCCTTGCTTACTATCAATCTCTCCTCATGAGGAAAGAGTNCTCTATATAGAAGAAATAATTCTCTAAAANATTTATATTGCACCTGCCTTTATCTACAGAACTTGCATATGAAGTTTAGTATTTGAGAGCACTATCATTTTAACTCCTTTAAAGGGTCCTACATGGTATCTTAATGTTATGTTATTAAAACAAGCAGCTATTTATTCAAGACCAAATTTCAACTCTTTATACCCAAGGCATAGAGAAATAGCTTACCA
>LZPO01108117.1:20934-60798 GCA_001675575.1 Neotoma lepida | reverse complement strand
CAAAAAACCTCCACCCTTTTCCTTAGCAGACTGAAACCTCCATGAAAGAGACTCCCCCACCCCCATCATTCAAAAGAGCCTTAACAAAATTGTTGAAAGAATATTTCTCTCCGTGTTCAGAATTCGGGTTTTCTAGGTCAGAGCTTCTCTGCTGCCATATTTAATGTCAGAAATACCCATTTGCCTCAAATTAGCAAAGAGCTTGGAGTTGAGGGCAGGAGATTAAGCATACAAAATCACTCAGCAGGTGACGGTAGAGTGGATTTGGGGGTTGAGAAGTCTTTAAAACTGACTACAAGACATTATATACTTCTGACAAAAGAACATAGTAATCCTACCTGCTTGCTTTAACCACTGTTGTTTGCCTATTATTACGTGCTTTAATGCTCACGAGAGTAAAACTATTGCTGATACTACTCAATTACCATAGTAACTCACACCAGTGACCTCTTATCGCAGGGCTCCCAGCCCAGCTGAACCAACCAAAGACTTTGTGTCTTTTTTATTTCAACGGTGTCATATACTTGGACTGCACACTCCAAGCAGAAGCTCTCCTTCTCTTTGTCTAAGATGAGAACTTGTTTCCAGTTGTGATAAAGGCATTTTGAATCGAAGATGGTTTGAGGTCTATGGATCTGAAGCTGTGTGATGCGTTCTACGAAGACCCAGAACAATAGCCCATAAAGAAAAAAGAAGATGTGTGCATCCAAGGCGAGAGCCTCCCAGCTGCAGGGACCATCAGATTCCCTTCAGGTCTCTAACTATGGTTTCCAAAGTCTGGGAAGAGCATACTGTCGCCTCTTCTGGGGGAGTTGCTACAATTTTTATCCTGTTCTCAGGTATAAATGCAGACAGGACAAAATGACTACCAGGGAGATTTAACTGTAAGTTGATAAAGGGAATAAAAGTAACATCCACACACACTTTCCTGCTTCACCTTTCCCCAGCTTGTGAGTGTGTATGTGAGTGCATTTATACACACCAGATAANATCTGAATGCTACTGGACATGAGGACTCATTGTATTAGCACACCAAATGCTCTGAGAAGTCCTTCAGAAAAGAAATCCATTTAGCTTTGTGTTTTTCCAAAGGTGTTTCACCAAGGAGCCACTTTTCATAAAGTCCTTACTTATTAATGTCTCTCACGGTATTTGCGTCACTATGAAGTCACACTGGAAAGAAGTTGTGTGCTGACATCCTTAAATACAATTACAGTAAAACCAATGAAAGTGAAAGCAAGTGTTTTAGTAAATGCTTTTGCGTCGGTGACTGTTCTAAGCAGTTTGTGTACATTAAANTGAATTCTACAGCCTCAAGAAGTAGATACATTTGAAATCTGATTTTTATATTTCTACAGTATGTGAAAATTATAGGTAGTGGTTCTCTGTGAAAAAAGGAAATATAATAAGTCATATGTAATAAATTAGCTTTTAAGTTTTATTACATTGTCCTGTTTTTGACCCTTAGAGAACCTAAAGTCCATTGGTTCTCTAAATTGATAATTTTTTCTATATCTTTGTGGTGTTAACAGAAGTTAAATGGAGAGTAAGGCAGACTCCTTCACAACTATCCTACCTCTTGGATTCCAGGTACTCAACCTTTCCACTGTCTCTTCTGACTGGTACCCAAGTTCTACACCCCCATGAAAGAATCCAGGTTAGCTGCTACAATCTGCTCTGCACTTCCTGTATGCACACAACTTCCAAGACAGCCTTAGTAATTGAGTAAGGTTCCGAATGGAGGAAGAACCCAACCAGCTGTTCTAACCATTCCCTAAGCAGATCAACAAGACTTGTCACTGAGAAACCAGGACATACTCCAGGGGGACTTGTGCTGCTCAGACAAGTTCCTGTAGCAAATATCAGGGGCTAACACCTCACTTTTGGCAAGTAGACCAGACACGGAACTGTGACATCTATGAGAAAATGGGCTGTTCTCTAAGGTACCTGGAAAGTAGTCTCAGTTCAGACCACTTCCCACTCCATCAGACACAAACAATGAACCCAATGTGATTAATGTCAATCAGCATCTACCCAGGCCTTATCTGCCACCTGGGTCTTCCAGGGCAGGTGTGCACTTTGGGCATTAACAAACTGACCACTGTGAACAATACTTTTTTTCTGAGGCCTATTTTTCTTTGGATATGTTGGGGATTTAGTCACAGGCCTCACTGTGTATTGAGAAAATGGACCCCCGTGCTTTCAGCTTCTTTCCTATCAAAGGAACCCACTGTTTTGAGAAAATGTATAGTTACAATCTGAATTCAGTCTCAATCATTCGAAGCTCAATTATGTTGAGAATAAAATTCTAGTTCTGGTAGCACATCCTGCTGCCTATTATCCATGTGAGAAGTAGGAATGATTTATCTGAACACTATTCTGCTATGCATACACAATGATTTAGAAGAAGGATTCAGCGCAGAAACCAAACTCAGATTATTCACGATCAGCGTCTGCCCACACCTCTGATAGCTTCTTAGGTATGGGGACAAACTGCATTTAGAGTTAACTGCATTAATTTGCAGGCAGATTGACGTCAGCAACTGAAATGAAAATTTGCATACGATATAGAAATGATTATAGAAATCATACTCTAAAATAAGGATTGTAACTCATGTACAGAATGGAAAGATAATGCTGAGTGCCAACTTTTGCCCTTTTCAAACAGGGATGCTTAATCACATTAGGGCTAATTTTATTATTTGCATATTAAACTTTCTATAGTCATGAGTCATTAGATTTTGCCAGCCAAAGTCAAAGTTCTTAGGAAAATTCACATTAACTTTAAAGAGTTGTGTGTCTGGGCTAAGGTGGTTTTAATCATCACTCTGAGGGAACAGCTTGCATATTGACATAATTTCCATATGATTACATGGGAAGAGGTCAGGTTCCGGCTAACTGCAGTCGGCTAAGTGCAGCCATTCAGGTCAAACCACACAGCTAGTTTCTAAGCGGACGATGAAAGCACACAAATACACCATCCAAAGTGCCGGTCAAAGCCCAGAGTTCAAAGGCAGCAAATCCAGCAACTCTAACTGGATCCAGAACATTTTCCCAAAGTCCTCCACAGTTGAAAAACTAGATCTATGTCAACTTAGTGAACACAAACTCTTTGGGGGAGTGATTTCTCATCTCAGCGATGGCCCAGTGACTTCCAAACAGCAATCCACAAAGGAGGACTGGGAGGGTGGTCCCGGAGGGAGCTGGAGGGAGATTTGGGATTGAAAGGGAAGCTGACTGGGACCAGGCAGTAAGAGTGGAGACTGTTTATTTGGGCCAGAGTAGGAAGGCATCATAAAGCCCCAGGAGGAGACCTTTGGGTGTCTAAGGCATGGCCTGCAAAAAGAAGCCAGGAAACAAGTTCTGCTGCTGTGGCTCAGGGAAGTGCAAAGTGCTTTTTAAAAGTTACCATGTGCTTTCACTGTGCACAGCTGGGCTCNGCCTCCAATGGCGCCCTTTCCTCTTGCTTTATTTTTAATCTCAGGAAACCATATTCCCTTCTTGCTACTTCTCACTGCCTGTGACTCTACCCCCTCCCCCCTTTCTGGGGGGGGGGAGGATAAGGAAAAAAAAAACCCAACCCAATCTAAACCAAACCAAACCAAACCAAACACATTTGCCAGCTCTCTTACCCAAACTCTACCCTGGAGGTGCCAGTCACCCCTATTTCTGTTCAAGGTGCAAACCTCAGACCATTGTCCTTATGTAAGATAAAACATTCAACCTTGCAGGGCGCCCTCAATATCTACAGATGGTTTTGGATGCAGCAGCCAGGAGGCAGGAAGCCTGTGCCAGCTCCCCCATTGAAGTGTTCAGATGGGTCTAGGACCTGGGCACAGAGAGTTAAACCATAAATTAGCCATGAGTTAATGTATGCAGCCCTGATCACCGGCCTTCCTGTCAATGCTTTCCTCCCCAAGTCTCTCCCCCCCTTCTTCTTTACAACCCCCACCCCTCACTTAGAGGCGACAGCATAAGAAATTAAACACTTGTGGGTTCATTCGAAAGAGTGAATGAAATTGAATAAGCGCTCAGTACTTGAGGCGCACAGCAAGCGCCTGAATGGGACAAGCCTCCGAAGTTGAATGGAGTGTCTTTTGGGACCAATTTGTCTCTTTTCACTCTTTATTCTTCTCTTTTTGCTGACAGATGCACAAAGGCGGAACTGCGCCGTGCAGCTTATCCGCATGCACCCACAGCAGCTGTCACTTTTGTCGAGCAAGTTAATCAAGCAAATGCCACCATATCCCACTTTCTATAAGGAACAACATGTTATAGACAGTAGTCTTGCTAGAAAGAGACTTTATTTTAACTTTGATTGGCTTGGTCCTCCCCGCAAAGATTTTCCCCTTTCCCCCCAAAAAAGGAAGTGGGGAGGGAGACTTAATCCAAGTCAATGACTTGGCTAAAAAAAAAATCTTAGATTTAATAATAATATTGTACACAAGGCCAAAGACTCATTTTTTTTTCAATCAGGACTGAGGGCTGCTATGATCTGGTTTTGTTTTTGTTTTGTTTTGTTTCTTTTCTTTTTTAGGTGTATAAGCCATTGTTAATGCTGGACTATTGGATTTTATCACTCAAGTTATAAAAAGAAAAGCAGAGGGCAGAAAATAGTACTATGCTATGGATGTCTTGGATTAATTTGGCTCCCTTTTCCTTTATAAAGCAGGTTGTGTTATTTACATATTGCTTTTGATACACCTCCTTGCCTGGCCAAGCTTACAAAGACCAGGCTAAATACATAATGGCGTCTCTTTGTCCATCTCGCCTTAGCTAGTTCTTTAGACGAATGCCCAAATTTATCTCTAATGTGCACCAACAAATGTACACAGGCTCCGTCTCTCTAATTCAGTGGAGCCAAGTGGGAAGCCTTTGAAAGAATCCCTCACGTTTGTATCCACATACCCTGCTCTGCAGTCAATGCTTTTTGGTGGCCTTGGGAAGCCACGGGCAAGGCTCGAGCTTCAATAACTGCATAGTGCTGACCTCAGCTGGTGCCTCCCTCCCCACCCACTTGGAAAACTGAATGCTCAAAGCAGACATATTTTGAATAAACAAACTCTTTAGAAACAATGTATTTAGACCACTTTGCACTGGTCAGGGGATTTGCCACACTGAAGAGTTGACTAAGAGCTATCTATCTGGGAAGCTCACGAAAGCTGTAAGGCAAACCACACACTCCCTCCTTCTCACTCATTTTCCTCCTTCCTTCCTCCCCCCTCTTCCATCACCTTGTCACATTGTTTATTGTAAGCTTTGGCTAGAAATAAATCAAGGCAGGACTTGGGCGACACCTGATCGCAAATTTTCACACTGCTGACATTGTAGGCATTATTGGATAATGGCCATGTAATGATTTAGTTGTAGCCTCATTTGTATTATGCAGGGATTGTATAACCATAGTATTCTGTAATTTTGGATTACATTTTCCTGTCCTGTAAAGTATTGCTAATCTGTGAAACCTTATCCCACCATGGAACACTTAGCTATGTAGGTACGTTAGAAGAATCGACAAGGCCTTGTAGGAAAATCTTGGGTATTGTTGCTTAATAATACCACTGTGTCAAGCTTTGCTTAGGGAACTCAAGCTGCTAGGGTAAACCACTTATCAACTGTCTGGGATGGAATGGTTTTCTGTTACCATTGCCTGCTCCCCAGTAACACACAGGACCTNANTCTCGTGGTATAAAAGATCTTACACAGAATGCACAGGGAGATACAGNCTGAAAGCTAAAACCCACCCCTTCATCAGGCCTGGGTAGAAGGGATTTTGTAGCACATATGGTGTGAGATTTCTCATGGTGCTCAATCTCCCCTCGGCTCAGTACAGTGGTCCTGTATGAGAGCACCCANCTTTAGGCCCAGGTTTACTTCTGTTCATAGACTTGACCTTAAGGACAACAACATCCTCATATTTGAGAGGAGGCCTNCCTTGTGGGAGTGAATTCTTTAAGGGGAGTCTCTCTGATTAGCTATGCAACTCTTATCATTGTTGTGGACAAACAGTGACTAACCAGCCATGACTGCCCAGGGGGTCATCAATTGTCACTTTTCTTTGTGCACTGCTGTGATACCATGTAGGAAACAGTGGCTGTTACGCTACGAACCCCAGTGAATGAATGCAGGGCAAAGAATTGGCAGAAACGGAGGCTTCTAGGGTGGGTGGAGAGAGAGCATGTATCAGGACCTGAAAGTCTATCGGCTTTCTTTTTCTCAAGTATTATTTATTTCTGCTACTCTAGTTATTATTATCATTGGTGTGTGTGTGGATNTATCAGCAAATATTAGTGCATGTGTTAGTGGTCAGAGGACAGTGTTGTGGAGGTGGGTCCCACACTCCTCCTTTACANGGGTTTTAGGGATGAATCTCAGGTTGCCAGGCTTGTCAGGCAGTAAGACCTGCTGAGCCATCTTGCCAGTCCTCTTTTTTTTTTTTATTTCTTTTTCCCCTAAGACACCATGTTCTGTCTCTTATACACATCTAGATGTGTATAAGAGACAGGGTTATTAGGTATCATCTCTCTTTGGGTCAGAGAGGAAAGTGTTAGGTCTAGGATAGACCGCTTCCCAAGTGTCTAAGTTTGGTGAAGTCAGTTTACCAACCGGGAGTTCAAATTCCTGTCTATAAAAACCTATCTCCCAAGGAAGTCATGGGACTCACAAGCATTCAAGAGCCTAGGTGAGGGCTTGGGCAGAGAGAGCAGGCAATGAGCACTATCTAGCACTATCTTCAATAAAATGCAAATTATCTACAATATGAGCCCACAAAGGGACCTCCCCCCTTTCTAGGGCTGTTAGGAGAATTTGAAAGAAATAGTATCTCTAACAAACAGTATGGTTATTTCCAACATACCATCAACAAAANGCACATGAAAAAAACTCNAAGTAATGTCATCACGTTGTCATTAAAACAGCCATTTGTTGGAACTTTTAATTAACTNGAGTCTTCCTCCTGTTTGTACATGATCTTTTAGGCGAAACCTGCCCTTTCTCTCCCAGCCACCCCCCTCAACATCCTGATGGAGACTGAGAAATATTGAGAATGAGTTTGAGGCACTGGAGCCTGGTCTTGCTGAGGCACCTAGCATGCGAGAGAGGGCACTGTGTTCAGAGCCAGGGAACCTCCCAGCAGGACTGCTCTGGGTAGTTCACTCCTNGTACATCTTCACNATTGGAGAGTGACACCCAGGGGNTANGTACCATAAGAAAACCAGACNCAGAAATGTTTGTGAGCCAGAGAAGGTGGTCCTGCTTCAAATGCAAAGGAAGGTAGAAAANAGAACTAAGACATCTCAGAAAGGGTTTCAAGAGCGGTTGAAGCAGNAAAGGCTCTCAAAGGAATCTTTAAATAACTAAAAATGACAAGTGGAGGCTGGTGAGGGGGTACAGAGGGCAAGGCCTTGCCACCAAGTCTAATGGTCTGAATCACAGATCCCGGAACATGGTGGAAGGAGGGAACTGGTATCTGTAAGTTGGTCTCTGATTTACACATGTGTGCACCTCCACAACAAATAAATAAATAGAGAAGTAAGTGGGCTAAAAATTCATTTCCCACTAAATTAATCAGAACACTGTATTTTGAATTAAAGATGATTGTAAAAAAATCGATAATTATATCCTTGAAAGGCTTAATGACTATTTTCAAGTTAGAGTTGGAAATAGAATAGGAAGTACACCTGAAAGAGGACACAAGACACTGGAAGTGGCTCAGACAGGGACTCAGCGGTACCTGCTTAACAAGTAAGTGCTGAGTCTCAATGCTCACTCCTGAAGATGGCAGCAGGGCTGAGACCTGACTCAAGGCAAGGGATCTAGCTTTCAGCTTCAGGGACTTTGACTAAGCTAATTCTGGACCTTGGATTTCCTGTCTTAAAATGAAAATAAAGGTACATATCATCTCTTCCCAATGTTGTTACAGGGGAAAAGGATAAGAAGTTGTCTTGTGGACTACAAGGTATGGTTGGTATGAACAGCAATTAGAAATGAAAATATCCTTCGGCATCTTTCATCCAAAAAATCTGGATCCATTAGCTTCGGAACTATAGATATTTGAGCAGGTAAACCGTGTTCTCTAGGGTGTGGTAGGGCCTTTGACCATCTGCCCATTAGAGGGCAGTAGNGCCCCTACCCCATGCTATCCAATGTGTGCTGGGAACAAAAGCACCAGTGGTGGAGAACTTGGCCTCAAAGCTAGCTATCCTTAGCCAGCTTCAACCCTTAGAACTCACTCTCAAAGCTGACTCTTCAGCCCCATCAGCCTTAGACCATGGACACAGGATGTCTGGTAGAGAGCTGGTATAAGAAAATGGCTAAAATGGGAATCGTGTAAGGCAGTCCACTACCCAGTCCTGGAGAAGAAGCACATGCTAAAAGACAAAACAATGCATTTGAATTAAAATGCCAGGCTTTGAGGTTAATGGGACAGCCAACACCTGCAAAGCAGATATCCACAACCTTGGCCAGAGCCATCATGACTCAGTGAAGTTAACTTGTGCATGTTCTGAACNAACTTCTCCACAAAACAGCGTGAGGAGATTGTTTGGTCAGCAAACTGCTTGTTTACAAGCATAAGGGCCTAAGTGTGAGGAATTGCATGCAAGTTTTACCTTAGACTTCCATATGCACATGAACACACATGTATACACACTTGTACACATATAAACCTGCACATATAAACACGTGTGCACACACACATTTTCTCTAAGCCAAGTTTATAGGGTTCATAACGATGCAGTGTTGGCTGGATGTGGTGGCATTTGTCATTCAACCAGTTGAGAAGTGGAGGCAATGTTAGGCTGGCCTACATGGTAATACCCTGTCTCACAAAACAAAATAAAAAATAAAGTTGAAAAGTTACAGCGTTGGGGAGTCAAAGACATCCCAAATGGAGCAATGCTTCCTTCTTTAATGTCTAAGCACAGACTTCCACCTATCCTATGCCCCAATCCTAGGCATGTGTAGGTGTACAGATCCAGCTTGGGCCCGGGCTTTCTGTGGCCCCTGTCCCTTTCATCCAAATGAATTTGTTGTTACTCGAGATGGAACCCAGGGCTTTACCACATACTCTAGGCAAGTCTCTACATGCCCATCCCCCAATCATGTGGTTGGGGTCCTGCAGCACAGCTGGGCTCTTTGCTACTTGCTGTCATGTCCCGTGATCATTTGTTGTTGTTTACAGATCCCAACCAACATAGACGTTATTGCTGCCTAATGCATTCTTAACATCAGACAAGAGTATGGGTTGTTTTTTGGCTATGAAGCCACTGATGGCAACAACACTAAGAAAGACTCACAGGGCCATTTCTGTGAGGTGTGCCCCACGGTCTGTGCTTAACAGGCACTGTCTTGTTCAGTTCTCTGAATCCAGAGAATGGGAGTCCATTTATTAAAACTACATTTTTACAGAAGAGGAAATGGGCCTGGGGATGGACCAGTACTGAACTCAGGGATGCCTGATTGTAAAGCTTGTGTTCTCAATGCCTTCATGATAAAAGGGAACTAGCTCCTCCCAGATGTCATGGGCCCTCCCCGCAGAGGGAAGGGCCAGTGAGCCTGTAGCTCTGTCCAAGTGCTGGAGCTCCATGGAAACCACACATGGGCCAGGGCTAANTTCAAGCTGAGAAAGTTAGGTGCTAAGGATTCTCCGGTGTTTACTCCTTAGTCTCTAAAAGGATGGCTTATGATGAAGCTTGTTGAAAGGACTTTTCAGACAAGTTTTTGAGGTATCTGCCAGGTAAGGCATTCTTAGACAGAGTATTTAGAGTCTTTTGGTGATGAAATGGCCAGAGATAAAGCTAATGATTTATATAAACTCAAAACTGTAACAGCCTGAATTATTAAGACAAAGGATTTATGTGGGCAGAGGCATCAATCAGAGCAGGTTGTTATTTTAATTTTTTATTTATTTAATCTCTGCACTGTGGACCCCGTGCACAGGGTAGTTCTGCGTTGTGGGGTGAGTCTGTGCTATGAGCCACACAGATGTTTAGCTGCATCTCTGCCCTCTGCCCTCTGCCCACTACAAACCATTACATCCCCAGACTCCAAGGTAAAAGAATGGAAAATGTCTCCAGATATGGCCAACTGTGCTCTGCAGAACTAAACTTCACCAAAAGGAAATACTGATTTGGGTCTCTCCAAGGAAGAGGCCCTGAAGAGCTAGGATTTCTCCATCTCAGGATAAGTTACTAGGTCAAAGATATATTTTCTGAACAAAAAAGGGGAGATTTCCTTAAAAGGCGAGTTAGTGGAGTTCATTAGAAAACAATTCATGCATTTAACATTGCTGATTTTTCTTTCATCTATTGTGTGCATGTGTGCTCCTGCATGTGTGAGCACAGGCACACATGCCCTTGCACTTGACAGAGTGTGTGTTGGGGTCAGAGGACAGCTTGTAGGATGGGTTTTCTCCTTCCACCCTGTGAGATGTGGGGACTGAATTCAGGTCATCAGGCTTCGAAGCAGTCAGCTTTATCAGCTGAGCCACCTCACCAGCTTTTGACTGCTGATTTGACATATTATTTGTTCTTTTATAAAAAGGGGGCTTTGGGGGGGGGCTGAGCTGTACTTCAGTTGGTAGGTGCTTGTCAGGAGATGGCAGCAGCATTCAAAGTAATCAGCGGCTACATGTTGAGCTCAAAACAGTCTGAGCTACATGAGACACTAGTTAAAGGTTTTCTTTTTTTCTTTTTTCTGTATGAAATTAGTGAGAGGGGTCCCCTCTTCCATGGTTGGCACACAGATCTGGCAATTAATAATAATCCCATCTTGGACAAGACCTAAATTTTGTTGGGATGACTGGCCAGTCACAGTGAAAATTCCACCAAAGGCAGGCAAAGCAATTCAAGATGGCGAGTGACAATATCCTTGAAGCAGACTGACATGGGGAACTTCCTGCTGTGGGCGAGTCCCCAGGTTCCACAAATTGGACTTTTAGTCACCTTGGCAGGAGTTTAGCAGAACAGCTGGCTGGGACTCATTCTCCTCTGGACTGGGAATTGGGTGTGAATAAAAGATGTGAACTGAGATTTCCTTTTGAGGTTTTGGACATGGGAAAATGGCCAAAATGCTACTTGGTAGAAGCAGCTATTTTTCTGTTTCAGGTTTTTGAGGCAGGGTTTCTCTGTGTAGCCCTGGCTGTCCTGGAACTTGCTCTGTAGCCCAGGCTGGCCTTAAACACACAGAGATCTGCCCGCCTCTGCCTCCTGAGTCTTGTACCACCACACCCCACCATTTCTCTTACCTTACCTTTCTTTCTTTCCTTTTCCCTTTCTAGTCAAAGTCCCTGTATAATTTCAAAAAGGAAAGAGAAGCCATTGGGCAAAACCATTTTACTGACCTAATACACTGCTTCAGTCCCTTCTTCTGGCTACTAACAAGGCTGTCCTAGAGAAAGCTAGTGAGAGAGGGCACAGANTATGAGCTATTTTACAAGCTCTTCCCATTATTACTCCAAGTTGCTGGAGTGCATAGTCAGACTCATGAGCTAATAACTCTTGGGTGGACAATGGATTTCTTAAGTTTCTAACACGAATTCAACTCATCACTGTTCTCCTCATCAAGTCATATGTGACAGTTGGGTTGCAGAAGAATGTGCAGTGTCCACCTAGGAAGGCTGGCCTTCCTCTGAGACGCTATTCTGCAGTGACCTCTTCACTTCCAGATCAGTGGCTCACAAACAGGGATGATTTTACCTACAGGGGAAATTTGGTCCTACCTGGAGGTGTCTGTTGTTACAATCTGGGGAACAGTGGTTGCTGCTGGCATCTCAGGCAGGAGTCAGGAACGTGACTCCATCCTTTAGAACATAGACTAGCTTCCACAACAAAGAATTACATAGCTCAAAATGTCAATATGGCTAAGTGTGAGAAATCTTGTTTTAAATAATGTCTTAGAAACTGAGAGCTGTAACCTGATCAGGGGAAATTTTGTTACCACCAATATTTTTGAAAGGTGGAACAGAGCATACCAGAGGCATTACATGTAATAGGGGTAAACATTGGTTTACAAGCTGTGTGTGTGTGGGGGGGTGTATGTGTGTGTATGTGTGTGTCCCTAAGCTGCTTACACTAGACTGCAAAGTTACATTTGTTTCTTTAAAAAAAAACTTGTTGTATTGTGTGTGTGAGATTCATGCATGCTAGGTGAGTACTCTACCATTGGTGTAAAATTTGCTTCTTCCTTGGAGGTGAGGGAAAGTAAGTTTGGAAATTACTGGGTTTACTCACTATCTTTTGAACTTCGGTTTATATTTGAAAAACTAGAGGAGTTTTGTTGAGTGCAGCTGGGTTTAAGGCTGAAATCAAGCAGCTTCTACAATGTCCCAGTGGTGCTGAGGCTGGGAATCACTGACTATACTCTGAATGCCAGGAACCTAGAGATGATATTTCATATTCTATCATTAAGGACAAAATTAGACAGCTGGTGTGGTGGCTCATGCCGGTGGTCTATAATCCCAGAACTTAGAAGGCAAAGGCAGAAGAATTGCTGAAACTTAGAGGCCATCCTGGTCCGGNCAAGTTCCAGGCCAGCGAGGGTAATATAGGGGGACTCTGCCTCACAAAAACCCCAGACAACCCCCAAGCAAACAAAGAATAACAAAATATACAACAAGCCTTGAGCAATGATGCTGACTTGGGCCCTGATAGTAAAACCTTGAAATGGGAGCCTTAGCCTTTATGGCGCCTGGCAGGGAGAAAAACAATTCACTGGTTAATCAGTGACAAATATTAACTTACTATATCTTGTCCACTTCCACAGAATGTGATATTTGTTCCACAGAATGTGCCTTGGCTACTCTGTATCCTTGTGTGTTCATGTGTGCACACGTNTGTGCATATGTGCACACTTGTGCATGAGTAGCATGCTTAGGAATGTGACTTCNAGCTTCTATGTCACAAGTTTGCCATAAGAAAATGAGAGAAATCTTTTCTAAGATACAAAAGTATTGTGCAGGTCATGTTAACACGGATACTGTGACCTTAATGTAACAGAGCAATCAGCCTGGCTTCTTAGGATGATTAATGGAACGTTCTCCTCTGGAAAAGAAAACAAATTAACTGTCTTCACCAAATGTCTCCTGGAATAGAGAAAGCTGTTCTCATAAAGACAAGCAGCTAAACTCTTTGTAGCACACGGGCTCCAGAGAAAATTAAAGACTGGATTTATAGAAGATTTATTTGCCCGACAGTAAGTAAGATTTATTTCAATGGACGGCCTTGGAAGGAAGTAGCTGGATCTAGAAGTCCTATTTCCAGATACGCTACTGCAATGTAAATCTGTCAGGATGNTAGCAAAGAAAATGATCAACACTCAATTCCTTTTGGAGAAAGATCTCCCATTTTATATAATTAATCTGAATCTGCTAATGCTCCTCTATTTTCTCTATGTGCAAGCCTGTGGAAACCTCAAGCCACCCAGCATGGAGAGAAGAATGCCATGTCCTCTTGGGATAGAAATATGTTTTAAGGACTGGGGTGTATGTAGTTAGTGGTAAAGTACATGCCTCAAATACACAAAGGCCCTGGGCTCTATCCCCAGCACTGAGAAATAACTTTCTATATCCATGACTCCAATTTCAAAGCAATCAATGACTATTATATTATTGTTATTATGTATTGTGGAGGTCCCAGAGTAAGAGAGAACTTGTATTTGCCTAAGAAATTAATTGCAACAGCGGACTAGAGGTCTCAGAAACATCCTCCTACTTTTTCCCTTCCCCTTTCATCTTAGTAGAGATTGCTTCTATCATCTTAAAAAAAAAAAGAATCATCCACTGGTAGAGGTTTATTCCATTGGCTAAAGACCTGGTTAAAACTACACACATTGCAAGAAGAGCAGTAAACACAAGCAAATCTGTCACCAAAGCAGATGTACATAATGGGAGGCAAGGAAAGCTTGAAGGTACTGGGANTGGGAGGACAGACTTCTTGAAGATGATTTAAATATGTATACTTAGTACATGCTTTTTAGATATGATAACTCACTCCCTTAAAGAATCATATATAATATATATATATGCATATGTACACATTCTGTTTTTTACTTAGTATATAGTTCATGTATATTCACAAGTATTCACATACAACACACCTGTTGTATGTTTTATGTAACAGGTAAAATTAATTACTAATCAAGGAGAGAGACACGTGCAACTTCTCATTGCCTACCCTCTGCCCACTCCTGCATCCTTCCCGGATGATGTGTCTCTTCCAAGTCCCTAATGCATGGCCCAAGTCATGTTGCAAACACCAGAATCTATTTTGGGGCTCAAAGCCAGGTACANCAAGTGGAAGAGTCAACTGTGTCTCCTTCCTTGGCCGAGCCATGGATCTATTTTCCAGTTTGGGCATATATAATCACATAGGATAGAAAGGATGGCNCAGCAAATGGGAGTACCTGATCTTTGGTCTTGTAATTGGGGATGAAAGAGCTAANGTCACAGTTCAAATTAAATGTGACCTGAGAAGTATGACCTAGGCCGCCATGGAGGTTTCATTTCAGACGGGTAACCTCAAAGAAAATCTGGGAGTTAACTAAGATACCTTCCTAATGGCATAGACTTATCTACATCAAATTCACCAGTTCCATACTTCATGAGAGTAGTCATAATGGCTTAAGAAATACCAGACATGGGACTGGGAGAGGGCTCAGTTGGTAAAGTGCTTGCCATTATGCAAGTGAGCTTCACCCCAGAAGCCACATTAAAAACTACATGTGGTGTGAGTGATTTGTGTCTGTAACTCCAAAGGCTGGGAGGCAGAAGGAGAAGAACGCCTGAGGCTCACAAGCTAGCAGTCTAGCTGAATTGGATTGCTGCAGGCTCAGCAGAGACCATGTCTTAAAGACTAAGAGGTGAGCCATTGCGGGAGACATCAGATACCAACCTCTAGCCTCCACACATGGGTGCCCACACTCATGCTGACTCCCACACCACAGAATTACCAGGCCATGTCCTCAGATTCATTCATCCAGCCCAGATGTAGGCATGTGTTCCACAAAACGCAGCCCTGTGCTCAATACCTGGTTGACCTGTGCCATGGCCTTTGTGCCTCTCTTGCAGTTCAGCCTTCCCCTCCTCCTTTGAAACTAGCTTCAGAGATTCTCTCATATGCAGAGAACAGCTTTAAAAAAACCTGATTTCTGCTAAGTTACTAATTATGTTTAAGAGAACTACTTGGTTGAATTCAGCTTGATTTTTTTTCCCCCTCAACAAATCAGTTCTATGTTTAGACGGTAATAAACTCCTTCAGTCTGCAGAGCAATTGGCACAGTGGTCCCTCTATCAAGTCAGGAGCATGGAAAGAGGGCCAGTGCTGGTTGAAAAGAAATATATGTGACATCACACAGAGCCTTGCCTGCACATGTTGTTTGGCATTGGATCCCGGTTCGTACAAACTTCTTACAAAGAATATTAGGGGGAGAAGTGAGGNATTCTGAATACAGATAGCANATTAGGGGAACACTTATTGGCATGGAACTCAGAGACCTTCAACTTAAACAAAGCAATTTTTTGCTTACTTCTTTTAGAAAAATGCACACAATGAATGTAATTAGGAAAGAACTGAGGGATGACTATTTAGCTGGCCATCCCTGGGTTTTGGCAACATAACATCCCAATGTTCTTAGTTTCCTTAACCATGTTTTCTAAATGTTTACAGTGTTTACATACTGNGTTCTAACAATTAAGTATTCATTACTTCTTCCGTTTCTCACTTCTCTGCTAAAACAACCTTCCTGAAGACTGGCAGGCCAGTTCCGTGCTGTACTTCACCACAGTTTTGTTGATGGAGTTACCACCAGCCTAATTCTGAACCACCGGAGTGAACAAGGGGCACTCAGAGATGGTGCTACTTTCATGAGGAGACAGTTTGCTCAAGGCTGGGGATGCAGCACAGTGGTAGAGCACTTACCAGCAAGTGCAAGGCTCTAGTTCAAAGCCTGGTGCTAAGAAGAACTTGAATTTTAAACTGTTACAACTCTAAGAAGCCAATTTGTTGACAAAAGGGGGCATTGAGCTTAGAAAGGAAACCCCCAGGCCTCTGTCCCACTCTGGCTAACTTCTGAGCATCATTTTTTGATTATCACTATTCTGCCTACTTCTGAAATATATTTTAGCAAAAGTAAGAAATAACCAGGCTACTACACAAGAAATATAAGCAAGCTTGAGGTTAACATCTTAAGCAACAGAGAGGCGCTTACACACCTCAGAACAGGTATGGAGTTTTGTTTAGCAAGACAGACCATCTAAGCAAAGGGTTTCCATTTCAATATTGAAGATGAAAATAATGAGGGTGGTAGCTAACACTTACCGAACGCTTCCTTAGATCCAGATGCTGCACANGGACATGACATCTCAGTCGCCTAACAGTGCCCGAGGAAGCTTCTGCTTTTATCACCCCTGTTACCTAGATGAAGGCTCTGAGAGATTAAGTACCTCATCTAAAGTCCTGCAGACCAGGTCTGAAGGGCCAGGGGCAGGGTCTCTGGTCATCATAGTGTAACTCTCATGCAGGGCACTAAGGTGGCTATTGCTAACAGCAGAGAGAATTATACTCCCAGTGTCTAGAATGGCCCACACCTTGATTTTCTCTATTCAGACCTCAAGACTGAAGCCTACTGAACTGGCGACTGTGCCCCACCTCTCGCCACTGCCTACTTGGAAGCAATTTCCCTCATCTGGCAGTTGGTGGCATACCTTATGGATTTAGTAACATAANGCTGTAGCCTGTCTTCAGTCCGTACTTCCTGGAGCAGCATGGTTTCTATTTTGATTGATACATATTCACACATACAGGCACTTATAATTTAATAAGGCTATTAGAACAAGATTTTCAGTAGATTCATATATAAATCCAGCAAGCATATTTTAATAGGCAGAGGACTCACGTTTCAAATTACCGCTTTAGAGGGAAATATTCACACCCAATTATTGTGCTGCCACAGAAAGTGAACAAATACTCGATTTGAAAATGGAACAGCAAATCGAAATCTGTGCAAGGCAGAGAATGCCAGGCGGCANATCCCTCTGAATCTGTCCACGCTGCCTGATTAAGCTCTTACAAGGCTGTGTGGTAAGGGGCCTTTTCCTGATCTGATAACTGCCAGGGAGAAGCCAAATGCAGAGTCTATCTGTAAATGCTTAATCCCCCAGAAGGCAGATTAAGTGTATAATTGACCTAGATAATCCATGTATCATCTCTAGTCAAATGTTCCCCGGGCCTGGTTCACAGTGACACGGGGCCTGTGGAGGAGAGCTGGAGCCGGTGTGGCATTACCACCAGTGTGGACTCCGTCCAAGTTTGAGATGGCTTTTTAATCATTCCTCCCTGAGCCTGTGAGGTTTAAGCAGATGAACCCACCCTAAGCATATCTCTTTTAATCCTGATTTTCTTCTCAGTCTGTGTCTTCAAGAAGTACAAGGAGGAAAGAAAATAAATTAATTTTNGTTTAGACCTTCAACTCTCAGGTGCTTCTCTTGGTGTCTAATTTCAGAAAGCTTTTTTTTTTTGGTTTTGTTTTGTTTTGTTTTGAGGGAGATGTTGAATTAATCACCAGAGAAGGAAGAAAAGAAAAGCCATCTGCATGATTTACGGACACTCCAACTGGAAATCACTCTCCTCGAGCTATTTCTCTCTTTGAGCTCCCTTCCTTAGCCGCTACTTTCAGAACACGGAGCTTATTGCAATCAGTGTTTTTATAAAGCATCGATAACTGACTAGGAGGCAAAGCTTCCACTCAAGTCTTAGAGCGATGTGATCTTCCTTTAAAATTCAGCTCTGTTGATACGCCTTAAATTCACTGTGATACATATCATGNTATTCACTTGATTTAAATGTCTGGATATTTTGTTCCTAAATATTAAAATCTTATTTTCACCAAGTGAAAACACTATAATTGTGCTTCATTTTTTTCTCTGAAAAAATAAAAAAGGCAGATTAAAGTGTTCATTTGTACATCTAAAATACAATGGGGAATGGCTCGGGGATTCCTTTCTCATCAGAACATTGCTTGACTTGATGAAGTCTCTTTTAAAGGTATATTATTAAACATGCACCGTTGGTATTTTATAGAAAGACTACATAAACCAAACATGTTAATAAACAGGGAAACTTTGATTGAAAAAAAGTAAATATCTGGTTAGGCAATATTATGTCTAAATGCATTTCTTCAAAAAAACCTACAGAATGTCTGATTTAAAAAAAAACAGTGGAGATGAATTTGAAAATCTGTTTTTAAGTTACATAATAAAATAGATACAAAATGCAGAGCATCAAATATAGAGCCCCAAATGCTATGCTGATAATCTCCCACAAGCACCCACTTCCAGCCAAAAGTACAATGATGAGGCAGAGAAAAAAACAGCTCCGAAATCACCGGATAGGGACCTTGTTAAAACAAAATAAGCCACTAAACGACCAGCTAGGATCCCGAAATTCTTATAGACAAACATATATTGAAAGCCATCCAGCCTTCCTGCAAGGGTACAGGCAGTAACAGCAAGGGGGGAAAAGAAACAACACAAAACAACAAGAACTCAAGGGATTTATCAGGTAATAAAGCTAAGGCTTGTAACACAGTTAAAACAACAAAAATTCTTAGTACACGCGTCTGAAATGACAGATGCCAGCAGGGATAGAAAACCAGAGAATGGCAGGGCACTCGGAACCAACAACCCCAAACAGCAAGCAATCTCAGAGATACATAGTTTTTTCTTCATTCAAAATGCTAATTTTCTATTATTCATTTCTGCCATTTATCAAAATGCAACAATTTGGAAGAGAAATCACTCAGATCAATAAGTATTTCTCANTAAATTTCTGTCAATTGTTTAGGAAGCTGGCCCAGGACCCCNATCATTAGAATGTGGGTTCGAAAGAGCAAGCTCACAGCAGTAAGAACCTGGGAATGACAGCATTCACGGGACCCTTCTGCCTCAATATTCCCGGTTTAGCTCACCGGACACAAGAGTTTTACAGAGCATGAATGCAAAAGAAATAAACACCATGCTTGAAGAAACAGAAGCCGAAAATAATCAAACATGTTGGTAATCTGATGATTTGCTGCTAGGTTATAGAAAAACAGTAAGTACTGAATTAAATTACTGAAGCTGCATGGTAATGAAGCTTTTGGGAGGCTCTGGGTTTTTAAATGACAAATGTTTTAAATCCATGACAGATTCAATAAATTTTTAAGTTTTATTTTATTTATTTATTTATTTTTGTATCATATCAGTTAGGCTGCCTAGCACCAATGGATTCCATAAATTAGGGGACCAGGTTGTTCGGAAAGTAATAAAGTAAATGGCCAAGAAACTCATGTCTAAACAAGCTTCTAAAAGGTGATTTTAATTTTGTTTTTACTTTTGTCCCTAGGAGGTTGGGGTGAAGTACATAGAATAGTTATCATGGTTAGAATGGTAAAATCATATGCTCAGAAGGGGAAAGCAAGGGCTATGTCGGGAAAAGAGAATCGGGGCAGTGTGAAACCAAACTGTGTGTGTGNGGGTGGTTTCTCGGAGATTTACCGCTGCCATCGATGCTGGCTCAGGGGACTACTACAAGACGCTGGATATACTTGTAAAGTTTTGAAAGGACCACGCCCCAACATATACCTGGAGACAGAACTTGCTTTTGCAAAGTATATTCTTAGGAATATTTCTTTTAATTATTGATTCACATTAAAGCCCAGAGGGCTGGAATGTGCTTGTGTTCTTCTAGTTAGACAAGTCCATTTTCTCATCTGTGCCTTTTAACTTCTAAATGAAGATTTGGTTGCAATTCCCTTACAAAGACCATTTTCCTCCCAGCCTTCAACAGGAATACCTTCAAACAAAATTTTCTACTTGCATTTGTAATTTAAAAAAAGAAGTAAGAAGGGTGGATTATTTGTCAATGAAGAGACAGGCTAAATCACAGATTAGGCATCAAATTCAGTACTAGATGTTTTAATGTTTCAGGGATCATAGGTTATTAGCACACACATTCATACAGGAACACACACACAACACACATACACACACACAACACACACATACACACACACACACACACAATCACATCACATCACAAAACTAAAAACCAGAAGATACCGATCAAAGGAGAAAACCGGGCAACCTAGGCATTGAAAAGAGCAATCCACAAGCTTTTTGAAAATTTGTAGTTTGGAACGGAATTCAGTGGAGATGGGCAGAATCCACACCCTAAGCATAGACCTGAGGGTGCTGCCAGTCTGTTTTCAATGCCTATTGGATGGGCAACAGTGCCCCAGACAAACTGGGCTGGGGACTTTCATAGAGGCACGCATGCAGAGGGGGAGGCCCCACTGGTGAGCTTTATGCATGTATGAGGCATTCTCGGTGGATGTGGGTCATGCTAGAAGATGTACACAGGAAGATTATTTGATTCTAATTCATGCCACTTGATATAATGTGATAAAACATTTGACATGAGAGATAAGTTCCATTTCAATCCGAGAGAGGATGAGTGGCAATTAAAAAGTAACGAGGGTTTTGTCAAAGGAAGGTGGTGCAGGGGAGAGAGGGGTATGGAGCAGAGANCAGAGGTGATTGGAAAAGGAAGAGGAACAAGGAAAGACAGAAAGGAGCCTTTTGAACACACTGGGAAAGCCAATGAACTAGAAGACAAAGCACAGAGACTCGGAAGCTGCAGAATCTGAAAGCAGTGCCAACAATGAGCTCATTTAGCTACGGGACAAAAACACACAAAACACAGCATAAACTGGTGAACACAATTACAGAAAAAATACAGAAACAAGGGTTCCACAGTTGAGCAAAACATTAATGTTCAGGCTGGCACTAAAAACACAACAACCTGGACAGGAGGAGCTTACATTTCACGGGGCAGAAGTAGCCTGCACAGTGACAGCGGCACAGAGAGCAGGACACCAGCTCCAAGGCACTCTGGCCGGGTCTCCACAGGGAGAAGCAGTATACCTGGGCACATGAACTAATTCTATTTGCTTTGGCTTCAGACAGGCAGACAGTTTGAGACCAACGCAGATTCCTTTTGACTTCAGTGGCTTATTTTGCAGTGGTACTAAGTCTTCCTGAGAGCCACTCACCCACGGAAGCCTGCATTTTCTGTGTTTTGGCTTGGGTGGATGTGGCAGTCCACTGTATTTGGCTTTCACTGGATTTACCCACTTCTACTGAGGTAGGTGAATGGACAGGAAGCACCATGGATTACAAAAGAAACTGATCAAGCGACTCACATATAAGTCTTTGNGAACACCCAGGGTGGAGGACGTCTAGTCTTGCAGAAGTTCCAACACGTTGGAAGTCATAGCAATATGACATTTACTGCACATTTGTGTGTCACATCTGGCATCAAGGAGGCACTGTCCCAAGGATAGGGGGTGCTGGCCTCAGCATCCCCAATGGGAACATGTCCCTTACACAAGGCCAGATTGCAAGGAGGAGCACGGGGATGGAAGGAGGTCTTTGCCAGTTCAAGGAATCTGCCTCGCAAGCTCCATGCAGAAAATGTCTGCTTGCTGGGAGGCTGTGTGCCGTCCACATATCACACAGACTGGGACTCAGACACAGCCACACCAGGAGTGGGTTCAGAACAGACACAACAGTTAAGAGCCTAAGGCAGAGGGAGAGGAAGAGCTTCTCTTTGCATCAGGACCAATCCATTTTCTCAAAATGTGACTTATCCCCCTGTCTCTATTTTGTCACATTTTGGAGGGTCTCCTCCTTGGGCTGCAAGGAGGAGAAGGCATTTACTTACATCAAATAACCTTTCTATATACATCTCCTCATTGACCTTATCACGAAGGACATCCTGAGAGTGGCGGACGAAAGTCACGTAGGCGTCAGCCACATCCATCCCAGGTTTCTGCAAAGACACAGAAAGATATGAAAAAGGACTTTTCAGACCTCAGTGGATCACTGTCAGCCCATTTCCCTTTCCTCTTCCCACGTCCCCTGAACCTTCCCTCTGTTGTTAGGATCACATCATTCAGTTCTGGACCAGAGGGAATTGATGTTAGACCCTCATGCTTTTTAGAAGACAGGAATAGAATTTTATAGGGACTTTTACATTATCTTTTTTTTTCCCTAGAAAGCTTACCTGATAGCCAAAATTCTGGACCACCCAAGGGCATTCTCTAGCTTTGTCTTAGACCACAGTTAAAAACAAGCAAGCAAGCAAACAAACAAACAAACAAAAAACCCAAAAACTAAATGTCTTCTACTATTTTCCTCCTTTCTGTCTGTAAAACAAAATAAAGTACTTAAGAAATCCTATGTCAATGATTGTTCCCTTCAATTCAAGACCTTCTCAAGGAGAGTTCAGGCTGAGAATATCTGGTAAGCATTTGTGTACTTTATTCAGAAAAGACACTCAGCCATTTGTCCTTGCCTTTCAGTGCAGCCTGGAACTCTAGGGATAGAAAAAGATGAATGAATGAATGAATGAATGAATGAATGAATAAATAGAAAGAAAGTCAGGGAAAGGGAGATTGTTAATTAGATTTTCTGGAAAGGTAGGCAGGTAGTTCATCCAGGAGTTAGGATATGATTTATTGTGAAAAAATAAGATACAAAAAAAAAACCCAAACAAAATGTGCACTGCTTGAGATGTCAAAAATCAAAGTTATCTCCAAAGAAACCCATTAAAACACTGTAATATGGGTCATTAGGAGAGCTGCCATAAACCTCTTAAATTTCTACAGTAGAGTTATATGTTTGCTAATAACTAAAAAGATTAGTTTTCATTACTGTGATTTACCTTAGATCACAAAGTATCATTTCGCTATAAGACGTGACTGTCAGGCACTGCAAATTGAAGTTAGTTAACACTTCCGTGTAATTTCCAGGGTGAAAATGAGGAAGGTTTGGAAACAGTAGGACTGTATCCCCCCCGCCCCCATACAAAGCTTACAATTATCAAGCAAAGGGCCAATGCTTGGCCCCCGGGATGCTAGTAACATTTCTTAACACATGCTGAAACAATGACAAGGTATTAATTTGAAAAACAATGAGGGACACCCCAAAGCCACNGTATCAAATGTTACACTTCTAAGCAATTTTCAGCAAATGGATAGAGCAGCTTCCATGATGGTCCCANAATTGTACCAGTTTTNTGATAGGAAACAATAGCAGTTCTCCAATGGGATGGGAGTAATTGCCATCGGTTCTAAGGGGGAACGTCTCCCCTCTTTCTCTGGCAGCTGTACATCAAAAGAATTCTTGTTAGGGATGGGGATCCTTACCTGGGGAACCTGAGAAATTTATTATTATTGTTTCCTGTNTCCCCTGGGATAGTGGGATATAGTCTTTTTCCTGGGTACATCTTAGAGGAAAGATGGAATAAAGTCAAATGGGCAGCCTCTTGGTAAGTTATCAAGTTAGGAACAGTGCTTTGCAATGCTGATATCTTCAGCATGCCTTCCTTTCAGTAAAGCCTATTTCCTTAAAAGGACATGCATTTGAGGTGTAAAAACTCATGATTTTAAAAAATCAAATTAGTTTGACTCTTTTTTTTTCTTTCTTTTTCGAGACAGGGTTTCTCTATGTAGCTCTGGTTATCCTGGAACTCACTCTGTAGACTAGTCTGGCCTTGAACTCAGAGATCCACTGTTTCTGCCTCCTGAGTGCTAGGATTAAAGGTGTGCACCACCACCACCAGGCTTTGGGNTGACTCTTATTGATTTATGTATTTATCTATCACCACACCATTTACCAAGAGTTGATACTGTGTCATGTATTAATTTTGGAGTCTTATCTGCCTTTTCCTCCTAGAACATAAGCTCCATGAAGAGCAGAACTTTGATTCTTAGTACACAGGGACAATGCCTGGTACTCAGTAAATATTTGCTGGATGGACAAATTTATGAATGAATGGCCAGAACTTGTAGTAACCTCCCTTTTAGAACTCTTCATTTCACTGTATGGATTATTTCTCTATCCCNCGTTGGAGCTCTGCGAATCATTTGAACATCTATGGGCCTTAGTTATGGAGCCACAGAGTGGGATTAGTGTCACCCTATCTGATCTTCAAAGATTATGACTGGCAGCTATAATAATGTATAGGAAAATGTCTTGAAAGCCATACATTGCGGTATAAATTTGAACAACCATGATCCCCTCTCCTTGAATTAAATCTTATTATTAGCATCTACTTTAGACTCAGAAAAGAAAAGGAGACTTGGTGGAGACAGATACAAATGAAGTTTCTTTCTCCTGCTCACCAGAGCCTGCCTTTGATGTGAGTATCACATCTGATTCAGACAAGTTGGGCTTTCATCTCTCGATGGACTAGGAATGGAGAAGAGGGAAGAAGGGAATGTCTGAGAATAGTGTGTTAATGAGAGAGTGCTATTCTGGGAGGAAGGACAGCCACATCAGACACTCATGCTCATCAACTGTTGGTATTCATGGGAAAAAGGGGAGTTGTTCCTATACACTGGGAGACCTTGCAGGGAGAAGACAGGCAGTCATAGTGGTGAATGTTGAGTTACTTACAAAAGACTCAGTTACAATCAGGACATCATTTAAAATAGCAGAGGTACAAAGNGAAGGAAGGATGTGTGATACATTTTAAGTAGACTTCCCATGAAAACAGCTGAGACCAAAAACTGCTGGCAGACAAGAAAACTGACGTGTGTTTGTTACAAGCTGAAAAGCACACCTAACNGAATAACTGACATCACCACTGTCTCCTCATGGTAGTATCAGCCTTTGGGTGATGGCTTTAGATATGGCTAGGACAGACTGACAGAATATAATACAGACTTTGGAAAGCATCTAAACAAATACACAAAAATAACTGTAGAGCTGACTCTACCACATGTGGAAGACATAATTTAGAAGTAATGCACCCTGTGGACTAGGTAAAATACAACATTCTCATCTTAGCTTTTCGCTACCACATAGGCAGGGAATATAAACTCCANTTTTTGGTANCTGAAGCAAGCTTTTAGTATGAATGACAAAGAAGGGTTAAACTCTAAATTTAAGAAATAGAAATGTGCTGAATTATGGGGACTATTGCCTTTTTCTGCTGATGGGACTCAGTAAGAGGAAAATCTCCCGTGACAGTGAACTCATGGTCCACACATGGGGCTAAACACACTGGGTCTGAAACCTCATAGTACAAGACAAAGAGTTCAGAGCTAGGCATGACTTAAGGTGATNGAATTCAGGGTTATAAGCCAGTTGCAAATGACAAAGGGTCTAGAAAGCTTTATAGAATTGGATGCCTGGTTCCACAGAATCTGTTTTAATTTGTCTGCCAAGCAACCTGGGAAACAACACTTATGAAAACAAAACCCCNAAACCAAAACTATCTAGGTGTTTCAGGTCAAGAATTATTGATTTAGCCCAGTGGTTTTTCATATTTTTACAGATGAATGGGAAAGATATTTTAGAAAGAAATTTTAAAGGCTCTATCCAAGGGCTATTAAAATTAGAGCCTCTGGGGATAAGAGTTGGAAATCTAAGATAATATCATCAAACAATGCCCAAACTCTTGCCATGTCTTACTGCCACACATCTTGGTATGGCCACCAGTGACTATAATAGGTAAGTGTGGTATGCCAGTGAACTGGTTCTACAAAAAACAAACAAACAAAAAACCAAACTTATGCACCCATGCATCCAACCTACCAACCTACCTTCCAACCCCCTTATTTGTACTGATTTCCAGTTTCCAAGGTGTAAATACTCTGGAAGGCTGATTTTGTGCACATTGTCTCTTGGAACTAGAATAGATAGGCTCTGCTATCAACCAGCACTCCTGACTCTTCCTTGCCTACTTCCTGCCCAGGTGACCTTGGGCATACTATTTAACCTTCTAGGTACTTCAGTTTCCTCTTCTATTGAACAGGATGNAATGAATGACAGCCTCTTACAGGACCATCTTTAAAAGTCAATGATTATTTACTATATGTAAATAGTATATATACATATCTGTATTGTGTGGCATCAATATCTATGGAATTATTTATTTTCTGTAATACTTAGTATACTGTTGCTGGCTACAAAAGTATACATTCAATCAATTTACTTTCAAAGTGTAGCATTGTTCTAAGCTATTAACAACTGGTACAATCATGAATTTGGTCTACTAATCAAATTCTTTTCTAATACTAGAAAAATTACTCAACCATCCAAGCATGTGTCTATGCATTAACTAAACTCATTTTGTAGTGTGGCAGAGTATTTAAGAGCACAGTGTGAAGTATGAGCATTATTGCTGTCAACTGCCTGGACTTCCTAGAGCATGTGAGCCTCCATTTCAGTTCGCCCATCTCTGAAATGCCCAAGTTACAAAGATTAAATGTTAAAGGGCTTAAAACAATGCTGGACATTTGGTGGTTGCTTCAGAATGCTTGGCCGTGATCACACTCTGTGTCATCCACGGTAGACAAACCATATTGGGGGCCAGGCTGTGTCATTTTCTTCTGCCCCTTTGGAAAGGGAAANGCTGCTGGGTCATTTTTGTTCTTCCATGTCCTCAAGTTCCTAATATAGCACCATCAATCTACAAGAGTCTTCATGACTACGGATCACAGAAAACTCTCACTAGTATTGAGTCCATTTTACCCCATCTTCAGAATAAAGCTGGACCTAGCCTGTGGGAATTGTTAGGCTGAGGCATAAAATATTGACAATAGTGAGTCCTCTCTGACTTTTCTAAAATGCTGCTCTCATGTGGTTTGATGTCAATACTGATGCTAAATCAAATTTCTTTATATATTGGGCCTTGCCTGAATAGTATGGCCCAGAACTACTGTTGCTATCTGTTTTCCGCTATACACCAAACAGCTACAGACAACTGATCTCTGTGCTAGGAGTTTGGCATTTCTATTCCTGACACTCANAAAGCCCATTGGCGGGCAGGGCTAAGGCAGCAGATCCATCCATCCTTTGTTCTGGGCATCATCACACCCTGAAAGGCCCTTTGCTGCATGCTGCANGAATGTNTAGTGAGGGCCAGGTAGGATTGTGTGAGGTCCACATGTATAGCACTATTTAATGTATGCAGCACACCTAGGTGTGAGGGATGTCCATTTTCAAGATGAGAAGCATGGCCAGAGACTCCACATAAAGGGAGAGTTTTTACTTTGGAGCTTGAAAGAGTCAATTGCTTCATTTCTCTCCTTGTTCTGCTTCTGTGTGCCTTTTCTCTTCTCCTTTTTTCTGCCTACAGGAGGAGTGGGGTCCCTTGATGAGAAGTATTGTATAAATTCAAACATAATTATTGATTGTACATTCTTTCATTAAACAAACAAAAATGCATGTTAATGCTACATTCACTCCAATTTTCCGTTTTGTCTTCCTTTGAGAAATAAGGCAATAAACCATTACACACTTAGCTTCCTGGGGAAATGAATTTAAATGTTAATATAAATCCTTTTAGAAAAAAACAAATTTTCACAAATAAGTATTTGAACAAGGAGGGTACTTAACCACGTTCAGAATGAGAATCGCTCAGTACTAGCCCCTCAGCGACTGTTGAGATAAGCTCCTAAATTTAATATTTTATAATAGACTCACACCTCTTTTGTTAGAAATGAAGAAACAGCATCATTTCCTTTCCCCCTTTATTGGAATATATTTAAAAATCTCTCCAATTTTATTTTGCTAATAGGCAGGGCAAAGTCCGTCTATAAATGTCTTCTGATTTATCTCAGGTAATCCCACACTTTAGCATTCATGTGTAGTACTTAACCTCAATTTAAATGTAAATTTTGGGCAACTTCAAGTACCTTCTCTGTGAACTTTGAGGGCTCTTTTCATTAATGAGGTTAGCACTAATTATGAACAGTTTTGTAAATTTTCCTTAAAACAATTGCANATTGACCCCCAAATGAACAAATTCAGAATTTATTTGTTTAAACCAAAAAATACTGGAACCCTTGCTGAGATTNCTAACTCGGGGCCATANGGTGTGTGTCCTGGAGGAGCAGAAGGACTTTGTGTGACAGGGAACCAGAGGAACAAAAGCAAGAGGGAANTGGGTTAACCCTCATACTGGTCCTTCCTTCCGGACACAGGAAAACATGCCTTCTTCTCACTGGGAAAACACAGTCCTACTCTTGGTCTCTGATGGTCCACATTAGAAATGTAGAGTTTGAGAGCAAGGCGTGAAGTCAGCACCCACTGTGAAAGCAAAGCAAAACACAGAAACAGATACAAACAAAACACAATGCTCAGATACTCATGAGTGAAAGCCAAGCACAAATATGGTGTGTGCTTTTAATCCTAGCATGGATGCAGGTGGGTCAGCCTGGTCTCCATAGGGAGTTTTAGGTCAGCCAGGAATACAGAGTGAGACCCTGTTTCAAAAAACCAAAACAAATAAGCCAAAACCCAAAACCTCATGAAAAATAGAAAAAATCAACTAAAACACAAACAGTGATAGATGTTCAGATACTCACAGGCACGTCCACATACTTGGAAGCTGCCTTCACCTGAGGAGGAGAGAGAGTACAACATGAGGTTTGTGTTCCCTGTTTACAGCTCAGTCGTTATCTGAGTTCAGATGATATGTTGGTCCAGGGAGCTGACCAGGAAAGACAAAAAGGGACTAGAATGCAAAATCCTCCAATATGTTTTNAAGCTCTGACCACTGTTTCAGGGAGAGTGAGCAGTTTTACAGGTTCAGGTTCTAGCGCTGAGAGAGGAGTTCAGCATGTTTCTCCTTGCCTTTAAGGAAGGGACAGGGGCTGTCAAACCTGGGAATGGGCTCTCAAGTCTTAGTAATCAAGAATTTTTGAGTTTTTATAATTCAGCTGCAGGTTGTCCTGAATTCTTCTGTGCTTGGTGTCTGATAGTTCAGATTTTGAAGCAGAAGGAATGTGGTGAGTCCCCCAGGCTAGAAAGACATGCATGGTTTTCCACAAGTTTTTCAAGCAGAACTTTTGGGGCTGTCCCAAAGCTGTTGTTATATGCCCCTTGGGTTTAGGCACTAAAAACCCATATGAAAAGTGTAGCGAATGTCTATAAATTCATTTTTGAGTGAGAGTGTAGTGCTGGAACAAGGAGTATAGGCTCAGACCTGGGTTCAAATCCAGTGCTACCACATGCAAACTGTGTCTACAAAATGTCATGAGAGCAAAGACTAATTTAGTCTTGCTCAGATGTCTCCATTAAACTGCTACCTGGCTTGGAAAGGAAACTCTGGAGGGACAGGACCAAAAGGAAAGCTTGTGACCAGCGCTGGCTTCAGGCAGGCTGAGAAACAGGCACGCAACAGATGTGACTGGAACATGGCTATCAACACAGTAGTGGTTAAAGCTGAATTCCTTGTAAAGGCCGGGCTATCAACACAGTAGTGGTTAAAGCTGAATTCCTTGTAAAGGCCGGGCTATCAACACAGTAGTGGTTAAAGCTGAATTCCTTGTAAAGGCCGCTGGGAGAAGAAACCTGATTGCTCCGTGGAGAGACTTCCATAAAGTGATTCCTCCTCTAAATCTGTCCATTCCCATCCGATTCCAAAATCTAACAAATCAAGCAAAAAGGTGGTTTGCTCCCTGACCCCAATTTTCCCCAAGTACAATAATATCTCCAATTACTAGATGATATTTCCTACTTTGCAAATTACCTTGATGGACTCAAGTTTAAGGAATTTATGTGTCCATGTTCTCAGCCACAGGGCAGTGAAGCCAGGTGTGTATGCAGTGCTCTGAGCCCAGGCTACCCCTCTGGAATTTCCCATCTTTTCAATGCTCAGGGAAGAGAAAGCCTTAGGGGCTGAAGCATCAGTGGTCAGAGCGGATGCTGGCAAAAGAGCTGTTCTCAGTGAGAAGTCACCTCCTTTGCTCTGTCAAGTTGATGCTTGGCAGTTGGTAGGAGTTTTGCTACAGCTGAAATGATCAACCTTTAAACACGCCTACTCTCCATTTACCACTAACACACAGTTCCAATCTAGAGAGTGACACCAGTCCAATTCTGTTCTTTTTGGGAAGACGAGGCAAGCTTGTGACATGAATGAAGACTTCATGTACCCTTATACTTGCACCAGCCCCCAGTCCAGCGTGCGTGTGCGTGTGTGTGTGTGTAGGCCAGAGGTTAACACTAGGTGTCTTTGTTGATCCTTCTCCATTTAATTGCTTTTTGAGATAGGGTCTCTCTCTCTCACTGACCCTGGAGCTCAACAATCTGCCGAGACTGGCTGGCAGATAAGTCCAAGCAATCCTCCTCTGTGCCTCTCCAGTATTGGGACCATGGGAGGATGTTGCTGAATCTGGCTTTTACACGGGTTCTGGGGAGTGAGCTCAGGTAGTCAGTCTCCTCAGCTCTTGGCTTATTCTTTTTTGTTTGTTTTTTGAGACAGGGTTTTACTGTGTAGCCCTGGCTGTCCTGGAACATGCTCTGAAGACCAGGCTGGATTTGAACTCATAGAGATCCACCTTCCTCTGCCTCCCGAGTGCTGGGATTTAAAGGTATGTGCCACCACTGCCTAGCTTGGCTTATTCTTTACCTGGCCATCTACCAGGTCTTACTGATTTTTCCTCATCCCCATTATAACAGAAAAAAATAGCTGTGTGTGTATGTGGCAGGGGAGATTGTACTTCTATTATTATTTGGAAGGAGACAGATTATTGTTTTGGGTTCTGGCCATTAACCTTTAGGAAAGATGTTGAAGGTAAAGATGAAGGGAGTCTGGAGGTATAGTCTAGAAGGAAAGTGAAACAGAAGACAACTTGCTTGGGCAAGTATTAAAATCTAGGACCTTCTTATAGTTGATGAAAGAATCCATGCAGGATGGAGCTTCATTATGGCAGTTTCAAAACACTGAATCAGGGCGAGTGAAGAAAATTATGGAGCCCTAGAAGGCATGCCCAGCAAGCATCGTCCCAGCAGAGACTGGTCATCTCTGGGGGTCANGTCCTCCGTTTCAGTAGGAATAATGCTGCAGACCTGTCTCTTTACCGGGCTGAGGGGCACCTCCCAGGCTGTTGTTCCCTGCTCTCATTCTAGCCTCTTCTTGAGGTAGGGAATGGTCAACAACCCCCTTTCCTTCTCCTTCTTCTCCTTTCTCCCTTCTCTCTTTTCTAAACCAAGGTTGAGAAGGAGCAGAAGCAGAATCTAGACTCTGGCCCCAGAACCCCTTTCCTGTGTAATGACAGTAGCATGGTCTTTAAACAGCACAGCTCTTTTGAGTTTCATGCCTTTAGGTCAGCTGCACTCTGGGTGGAGAAGAATGACCAGATCCTCCCAACCTCTAGGACTTTGNAGTCATCTGCACAAAATCCAAGTATGCCGGCTTTGGAGATGACGGTAAAGTTTTTGCCTTCAAGCACAAAGATCTTAGTTCGAGCCCCACAGCCTATGTCGAAAAAGAGAGAAAGACCGAGGGACCTCTGGGTCTCTTTGGTCAGCAAGCCTAGCCAACCAATGAGTTCCAGGCCAACCAACGGTGAGACTTTATCTCAAAATAAGGTAGATAGTGCCCAAGTAACAACATCTGAGGTTGTCCTTTGGCCTTCACCTGCAACCCCCTGTGTACAACCCCCAATGAATACATATACACACAAAAACATGATTGTCCAAGAATAAACCAGAAACTGCCTCTGAATCAAATAAATGACAGCTCTCTCAGTCTATCAAAGTCTATTGTCCATGATAGATGATATATATTGTTTAATGGAGAAAAGAGATTTCATTCCAAAACAAACTTCTTTCTTCAAGAAATTTTTCATCAGTGGTTATCAAAAGTGGGCGTGTGTATGTGTGTGTGTGTAAGAGTACAAGTGTGTATATATTTAATATCTTTAATATCTTTTCTTTTTTAACTTTAAAAGAAGCCTTCCCAGTGTCCAAGANTATGGGTTCAGAATTGGCTGGGTTAGAAGTCTGGCTTTTAGCCCATTTTCTACTTTGGTACCTTTGAGCTTCCATTGTAAAAGGGGCAGTAATAACATTACTCAAAGGGACGCCAGAGACTGAATGAGACGATCCAGCCAAGTACATCCAATCACTTCCAATCAATTAATAATTCTAAGAGTAGCTATTGTTACTGGGCCTGCTGGGTACAGTGACTTACTGGAGAGAGCCAGTGTTCCTCACTTTGCTGGTGATAGCTTCACTCCATACCTATAAATGGTGGCAATTTCTTGCTATAAAAAGGAAACTGGGGTACAATAAGTTATCTGAGCTGATGGAGATAGGATGGAGGACCCAAGCAGGATCCTGTTCCTCCTCAAAGTGTGTCTAAGTATTTCCAAGTTCTCTGGGTATTTTCTTAGGCTCCTGCCCCAGTTATATGTTTAGTGAAACTACCGTCCCTTTTCTGGGACCCAGGCACATGTTGGTACAGGAGACAGGCATGAAGGACTTGCCCTCAGATACAAGGTGTGCATCACTTTTGAGCAGGGGTTGGTTCACTTGCCCTTAAAGGAGAGGTAGGGAGTTTGGCTTCATCTGGCCCTACAATTCTGGGACTTTGCTTTCTGATTAGCCCTTCTCATGAGATGTCACTGTCCCCTTCTCTGGCAGTACTCCTTAGCCCTCTGGCCCTGGCCCCTAGGCAAAGCCAGTTCTGTGAAATGAGACTAAATAAGGAGATCTAAAACAAGGGAGGTGTGGCAGTGAGGGTGGAGCTCNTATTTCCACTTGCCTGCAATGAAGGTCACTTTAGACAAAAGGCCACAGCAGGGGCTGTGATGTTAATCCACATGACTCCTTTAATAATGTCCAAACACACAATTTCTCCAAATACTCAACAATTCAGGTCNNTCTAACAACTAATAACTAAAGTCTAATTTTGAGTGTTTACTATTTACCAATGTGTTCAAATTATTGCATGCTGTATTTGATCCCTACATGAACCTTCTGAATGGGGGCCCTATTAACAGTCCCATTATACAGCTGAAAACCCTAAGGCTAAGAGAAGAACCAACAGGACTTGAAATCATAGAAGTNACATTTTGGATCTGTTGTTCAGCTGTNTTTTCCCNAGTAGTTTTTGAAACCAGTGTGTATGTGTGCGCACACGTGTGTGTGTCTGTGTGTAGATACAAATTAAAATGCTTNTCCAGGAAATACATAGGGGTTTAAATAATCATAGGACTGACTGGGGCAGGGCAGAAGGTCCAAAAGTGTTCTTTGGCCTCCATGTCCCAGCTAATTACCTCAANGCTCCACCTGACTTANTGTGTGTAGACGGGCTTAATGGTTCCTCTATTGAGCACTTCCATTATTTTTCAGGTGCCCAAGGTAATCTTTTCATTGAACACTCACCAATGCTGATGACTAAGGGATTTTCTTCAGCCCATTCTTAATAAGGGGACCTGAGTTAATCATTGTGTAGCTTTGACAGGGAGCCCGGCAGGGGCTTTAAACCACTTCTCCTGCTTCATTAGGGGAAAAAGCAGCCCAGGTGCAGACCATGAGGACCTCAGGGTTTGATACTATTAAATCAATGCACAGACAAAAAAAAGTGGATTAGGTTTCTCTCTCTCTCTCTCTCTCTCTCTCTCTCTCTCTCTCTCTCTTTTCAAACAGAAATCTGGTGGGCAAGACTCAAAGATGGAAGAAAAAAGAAATCTGAACGCAGATGACTGCATTAGTTAGTGCCTAGGCTCTCCTTTCTCCCCATGATCTCTTAAAACAAATCAAGGGAGTGATTTATTCTCTGTGTAACTGGACTCCACCCCTGCCTGTTGGACTTCATAAGAACTCTTTGCCGCTTTCTCTGCCTTTGCTTTGAAACTGCTGACCATCCCACCACCTCAAAGGACTAACAACACTGAGTTCAAGGGCTGCCTTCGGGATCTGATGCCTTCTTGCTTTTCTCACTTCAACACAGGCAATCTTAGAGATGTGATTTAAGTTAAGGCAGTTCAATAAAATGGTGACATGGTCATAGCAACTCCATCCCTAAAATAATCTTATCTCTTACTAGTTCAGTTTTTATCTATCGTTTTCTTCATATATGGAATACAGGGTTTTTACAAACTTTTATTACACTGATTGATTGAGAAAGAGAGAGAAACACAGACACACACACACACACAGACACACACACACACACACACACATACACGTATGTGTGCATGTAGATGGTGCCATGGTGCCTGTATAGTCAGAGGACAACTTTCTGAGTCAGTTCTCTCTTTCCACCATGTAGGTTCCAAGGTTGAAACCCAGGTCCTTGGGCTTGGCTNCAGTTCCTTATTCCCCAAGCCATCTCACCGGCCTAGAAAGCAGAGTCTATAAAGGNACAAGAACTTCTTTCTCGTTTTCCTCACCACTAGGCATGCAGTGTTGGCTGGAGAAAAAACTATTGGAAGGCATTTGGTAAGATATTCTTTACTCAAGTTAGAGGTTTCTAGAAGTTTCTAGAAGCGAGTTTTTGAGCATTCTGAGAGGACAATTAAGAAAAAAAGTACAATGAGGATCTCTGAGTTCTAAAGGACCTGGTATTTGCCACACATATGAGGANTAGGGTCCCTGTTAACATAAAGTGGGGTCAGGAGGCTGATGACTGGGCTGCCATCTGGTTCTGTTACCTGCAAGGGTGGGCCAGGTAATTAATCTCTTTAAGCATCAATTTCCTCCCTGATAACGGAAGAGAGCTAATAGCAACATTAATAACACAGCTTCACCTCACACATGTGCGTGTATGCATGTGTCCTGTAGTTTAGTAATTGAAAAAAGATATATAGTTTTAAAAATATGTGCACATATAGGTGCACATGTGGTTGCAGGGGCACATGTGTATAGTTTGTGTGTGTGTGTGTGTGTGTGTGGGCGTGGGTGTGGGTGTGTGAGGGTGGACAGAGGACAACTTTGGGTGTTGGTCCTCAGGCACAGTCTAAACCTTTTGTTTGAGACAAGTCTGTCATTGGCCTAGAACTTCATCATGTAGGCCAGGCTAGATGGCCTGTGAGCTTGCAGGAATCCACCTATCTCTGCCATCTCACTCTGCTGGGGCTTACGTGTACAAGACATCATGTGGGCTTTTTATACAGGTCCTGGGAGCTGAACTCAGGTCTCCACATTTTATAGACTGAGCCATCTCCCCAGCCTAAGAGAGGGATTTTATTTTACATGCCTGGCACATGCAGGACACGGTTCCAAGCATTTTACTTGTATCAATCCCCTTAGTTCACACAAAACATTAATGGAGATGTTAATGGAGGCATTAACATCAGGGCAACAACTGGCTATGTGTGCTAGTGGGGGCGGGGCTTACATTATCGCATGCTTGGATATGGTTGATTCCAAGTCATAGAAAGAAAAGAGTACTGGCATTTTCCCCTTTCCACTGGCACACCCTAGGTTGTGGGCTGGTCTTTCTCTCTGACTCTCNTCCTCATGTATAACCTCGTAGAGAGGCCACCAACGACCACACGCCTAAAGAGACCTTTGCATTGGATCACAGTCCTGAGGTCCAGTTCACACCGTGTTACTTGTTTTTAAAGATTCCTGCCATCAGTCCTGCCCCTCCCTCCCCATGCTCACTGCTCCTCCACTGAGAATCGGAGTTTATTCCTCCATTCCCCATGAATCCAGGTTGGCCTGCATCAGCATTGACCACTAGCATGTGATAGAGATNGCACAGNGTCCATTCTAATTGGAGTCTTAACGAATGCTGGAGGCTTCTGTGCTTTTACTCTTGAAGCCAGCTGCCATTTAAATGGGACCATCCTAAGGCTACCATCCTGTGGAGAAACTCAAATCACATGGAAGAGCCTGGCAGGATGAGCCCCCTCCTAGGGGAAAGGAGGCTGCATGAAGAGAGAAATCACATAAGCAGACATCCAGCAGCACTTCAGCTCAGCCACCACCTGNCAAATGCAGCCAGGTGTACAACCCCAGTGACAGAGCCGAACAGCTTTCTGTCCCAGGTTGCCTCAGATTCCAAACCCACAAAACTTTTTCTTTTCTTTTTAGACAGGGTCTAAGGTAGGCCAAGATGGACTCAAATTGCTCTGTAGTTAAGGACGGTCATGAGCACCGGTCTTCTCATCTCCGCTCCCCAGTTGCTGGAATTGCAAACGTGCATCATCATTTNTGGATGCAACAGTCACTTTAAGCCAACGGTTCTGGCATGGGTTGCTNTCTCTGCAACAATAGATAACTAAGCCATTGAGTAAGGTACCATCTTTTCTTATATTTCCTCAATGCTATCCACTGCATGTATNCCCTAGAAGTACACTGTGGGGAAGCTGCTGATTCTCTAGCACAGAATTTTGGAATGGTATATGGCCTNTGAAACCTCAAAGCCCACNCCCTGTGACATACTTCCTCAAGTAATGCCATACTTCCTAAGCCCACCCAAACTCTGTTTATGCCTGAGGACTAGGTATTTAAATACTCAAGACTATGTAGAGGCATCTCATTNAAACGACCAGTAGTATCTAGGGGCATGTGTGCATAGNACACTGGCCAGGGCACTTTATAGCTAATTAGCCCAATTAATCACAGTTTGGGATACCAAGGCTCAGAAAGGTTAAGCAATTCTTAACAGGGATGCAGTTGCATCAGCAAGTGCCCTCATTACTGGGTCTATCGTCTTGGGGAATCATTCAACCTTCCATGGTTTCTATAATCTCATCAGCAACGGCAAACCAGGAGGACGAACAGTGTCTTCTGAGAGTGCTTGTGAGACTCAGCAGATTGGTATCACACACAGTGCTAGCAGAGCACCTGGCATGCAGTAAGAACTTAAAACTGTCTTTCTAAATTATCACGGTTTAACTTACTCATGGTTAGCAGCAGGGGAGTTGGCTATACCAAATAGGTTTCCATTGGCCAATATGGTCCATGGGCCAAATTCAACCCACTGCCTGATTTTCAATGTTCTATAAGTTGAAATGGCTTTCATAGTTTTAAGCAGTTGAAAGAAAATAAAAAGAAGAATGATATATTCTGATAGATGAAAACTGTTGAAATTGACATTTCAACATCCAGAAGTAAAGTTTTATTTAAACATGTGTGCCCATTTATCTACACATTGTCCATTGCTGCTTTGTGCTCGAAGGACGGAGCTGAGTGGTCATGGCAGAGACCATGTGGGTCCTAAAGTCAGAAAAAACTTATTATGTTCCGATTATAGAAGGAATTTTCTCACTTGTGGATTAGGACAGACTTAAGGGCACGATAGTTCAGTGTGTGGAAAGAATTAGAAAATACCAATTTCCAATCCTGTGCTGACCATTAACTACTTGGTAGGCTTTGGCTAGCTGCCTAGTTNTTGGNTTCATTTCCTTATCTATTATAATGAGGGTCAGGCTAATTGTTTTTTCCCTAGATTCCTTCCAGATTTTAAAAATGTGACTCTCAGAGGGCATATGACTCAGGTTCTGGGAAGAATGTGGGGCAGGAAACAGTTCTCACACCTTGAAAGGATTCTGAATAAAAATGTTATTAATAGTTTAGTATTCATACAAATTCTGGAAATAAGTATCTAGGAAAAACTATAGTATCTGCCTGTGTCAGACACTTTCCCTGTGCCAGGCAGAGTTTTGGGTGTCACTTAGGAGCCACCGCATTGACTTATCCCAGCAACCCTCCAGCTGCAAGCTGCTCATCTGACCTCTTTGGGCTATTGTGGGAATTGCTCAAAGGGCATCACAAAGGGACATGGTGAACTCTCATCACATACTAGCTGTTCTCCTATGACAGTGCTATTCAGGCCCCACCTTGCTTAGCTTTCAAGGTCAGGCAAGGGCAGTGCCTCCAGGGTGCTATGAGTGTAGACACATGCTGGCTGATGTCCTGCTGCTGCTGGAATTACCAGCTCAAAGGAACAAGTTTCCTGCGAATGGGCAGGGAGCCCAACTGCCAATTTTCAAGACTTCCTACAATTGCCCAAATTCTTCCCACTTCCAGTTCTCATGCTTTCATTTTAGGGCACAAATGGGATGGAATGCCGTATAACTAAATATAACCTCTGTGATGTGTAGTTCCTTGGTCAGCCAGGGGGAAGTAGTTCCTGAGCAGCAGAATAATGGATCAGAAAAGGGTTCTGGGGTTGGCTCATTGGGATTTGAGGCAGTCTAGGCTTCTGAGCAGGAGCTCTGGAGTTGGATATATGTGGCCAAGTTCTAGTTCAACCACTTATGAGACAGGTTCCTGGATCTCATTCTTCTCATCTGCAAAATGGGAACAACGGATTTCCTCACAGAGATGCTGAGTTCTCAGAACAGACCCAGGGCACTGGAAGAATGATGTGTCAGCCATCTCTCTCATTTTTGCTGAGGAAGCAGGCTGTTCTGCCTCATTTGGCTGGATATGGAGGTTGCTCTTAACCCACCCACTACTCAACAAGTGATGATTTAAATGTGAACATTTAAAGTATTTTTGTGCACATGCCACATTTCAACCCTTGTGAGCTATGGGTAGTGGCTACTGTGGACAGCTCGGACAGACAATTTTTATCATTATAAGAAGGTCTGTCAGTGGTCTAGACTCAAGACATTCACAAATATAGTTACTGAAAAATAGGAATGGAGNAATGTTACTCTGTTCTCTGTTAGAGTCTGAAGCAGGGAAGAAAGGGTTTGGATGTCAGCAATCTCATTTTGTGGGGAAAACAAGAAATAAAGGCCAACAGCTATAATTTATAGTTACAAAGCTACACAGGAGAAACAGTACTGCTAACCCTAGGAGGAAGAGCGAGGGGAGGGAAAGGTGGTAAGGTGAGGAAAAGCTGCATGGAAGATGGAAGGGCAGGTACAGCTAAGATTGGCCAGGCAAGGAATATGCACGTAAACGGGATGTGGTATCACATATCTAGGCAAGAGGATCACAAGTCTAAGGCCAGACTAGGCTACANGTCAACACCCTGTTTTAACACATAACACATAAACAAATGCAGCAGGCCAGAGGTCTTTAATTGAGAAATTGAGTGCTTCTATATGATTTCATCAACATTTTTTATTACATTTATTTATGTATATATGTACATGTATGCACGTGTGCCATGGTGGATGTGTGGCGGTCAGAGGACAACGTGCGGTAGTCAGTGAGTTCTCTTCTTTCACTGTGTGTGTTCTAAGATCTGAACTCAAGTTCTCAGGCTTGGCAGTGAGAGCCAACAGGCCNGCCTCACTATTTTATTTTTTGAAGTATGTTTTTACATTAATTTTTCCAATGAATTGTTGAAAAAACAAAGCAAGCGTAGAANTGTTAACACTCNAGCAGAGAAGGGCATGTCATGAGAAGGTTGTCTCTTTTTTAAAGTAACTTTCTTGGTGCCTCTCTTGCATGGAGTCACGGCTTGGATGGAGCGTGTGCCCTCTACAAAGGCAAAAGCAACACTTGGCCACCCCCCAGCCCTAGTCTGGATGCTCGAAGTGCGTCTTGGGAAGAGGAATGTGTACTGAGTGCCAAAGGAGGGACTGACTGCTTGGGTGAAACAGAATGTGCGAGTGGGTGGGATGTACTGGGACTGTGTGTGCGGGTGAGCAGTTGAGCAAGCCTCAGTGGCTCCTGCCTGGGGCCAAGTGACAATTACAGTGCAAACCTCTCCCAATGCTTCTTGAGGACTGGAGAAAAACACCATCCTGGAAATGTGTGTGGAATCATAGACAGCAGGATGGATTCCCAGAGCTGTGCCACCGGAGGGGATGAAATGTCTTTATTGCTTGCCAAAGATCAAGGGCAGACTGGGCCAATTGTGAAGTGCTCCAGTCCGTGTGAGCACTGAATCGAATGCGGCATAAAGAGTGCAGATCTAAGTTCTTTAAGATGAAAAGAGCTTTGCAGTCAGAAAAGGTGATCCCTGCCTAACAGCATGAAAATCTAACAGTACAACTGTACACTTCAAAAGAGTTAAAATAGTGCATTTGGTCATGTGCCCACCCTCACAATGCTACATGGATGCACACACTCATACGGCCCCTTTTCTCATGCTGTGTTAGGGGAGGCTCAGG
>LZPO01108117.1:7185-20709 GCA_001675575.1 Neotoma lepida | reverse complement strand
CTCCTGATCTCTCAGTCACTACATATTTTTGGGAACAGTGATTAGTTTCTGTTTTGTTATGAACTGAATACTGGATACACAGTAATGTAGAAAATATGACGGATTTACCTGTATATTACCTGGGTGCCTAGTTCGCACCTTTCATTCTTGAGACCCTGTTTCCTGAATTCTGGGAATGTGAGGACTGGGTTCCAGGAAGCTAAGGTGTTCCATGAACACACAGGCAGGACAGAAAAGAGCAGGGATTACAGTTTCTTTGGATTGGCAGCAAGGATCCTCTACTGTTACATACTTCTGTGTAGACTGCTTCTCTGAGCCCAGTTTCCTTATCTGTGAGTGATGGTTGTTAGCATTGTGGCCACTGTTATGTTTTCCACAAGATAACTTGCTATAGCATGCAGGTAAAAATTAAATGGTGACTATGGTTAGAAAAATGCATTATATTTTTTACCCCTCACAAACAAGACTTCATAAATAGTTGTGTAACTATAGTGGATATTCTGAAATGCCCCTCAAGGANTACTGCAGATCTCTAGAGGACCAGGGGNANGTAGGAAANTTCTCTGNCTTCTCCCCAAGCATCTGCACACAAGAATCCTGAGCCCTGGTTGTGGGGCTATCAGGGAATACTTGGTTTCTCTGCATGTTCATAAGCATTGGCTGTGATTTAACTATTGTGCTGGCTAGTTTTATGTCTACTTGACATNGCTAAAGTCATCNGAGAGCAGGGAACCTCAATTAAGAAAATGCCTCCATAAGATCTGGTTGTAGGCAAGCCTGTAAGGCATTTTCTTAATTAATGATTGATGGAGNAAGCCCAGCCCATTGTGNGTGGTGCTATCCCTGGGCTGGNGGTCCTGGGTTCCATAAGAAAGCAGGCCAAGCAACCCATGAGGAATAAGCCAGGAAGCAGCACTTGCATGACCTCTACATCAGCTCCNGCTTCTAGGTTCCTGCCTTGTTTGAGGTCTTGTCCTGACTTTCTTACACTTACNGAAGTGTAAGCCAGATAAACATTTTCCTCCCCAGTTTGCTTTTTGGTCCTGGTGTTTCATTACAGCAATAGAACCCTGAACTAAGTCAGCTACTATGGTGAGAGTGAGGGTAACAATGGTCCCACAGACCACGCCAACACACCACTCTGAGCCCCCCGCCTTTCTTTATGCAAAGGGCTGTAGCACTGCTAGGGAGCTGGGCAGGCAGTGGTTGATCGTCTCTATTAAAGCAGAGGCATCCATTCCACAGCCTGCTCAGGAGCTGTAGCCTTATTTGCAAGAGAATGATTCTGTCTCCATAGCTGGGGTGCTGTGCTCAAAGAATAGATCTAGGGAGAATATGTTCTCAACCCTCCCCACCNCACAGGGAGATTCTGAACAGATGCCTGAGCCAAGTAGACCCACTTTTCCTTCCAGTTTCCCTCACTTCTGTTCTAACCTTCCCTTGTCAGACAGGAATTTGACAAGACTCAAGGACTCCTTTAGACCCAGCTTCTCTCCATGCTGCTAAGCTTGAAGGATGTGAGCATCCTTGTCTACTTAGTCTATCCTGATTGAGGCTTAGCTTGATCACACAGACAGATGGGGAAAGTAGGCTCAGGGAGGCTAAGGGACTTCCTTAGAAGACCCCCAGCTAGTTATAGCAGGAGCTGACCTACATGGCTTGCTCTCCTAAAGGTCACACTACACTGCTTCCCAGTTTGTCTATTGAGCTGACACACTTGCATCTTAGAAGCTCAGAGCTGTGAATTACAAAGTTGTAATTATGTCGACTTCGAAGCAAGAATGACCGGAAGTGGGGACACGGCCCGGCCCGGCCATTTANAGGTTTTTCTTTTCCCTTTGAACTCCCTCAACAAGAGGAAGTAGACTAGGACTCAAACTCCAAGAGGACGGGGACCATGCCTTGNCCTGTGTCCAGCTTCAGCACAACCATGGTGCTGAGTGGGCCAATACTCTGCTGATACCACTGAATAGTAATTGTCAGGTCCAAAGTGGGCCCCCAAAATGGCAGTGCTGGTGACAATGTCCTGAACAAAGGACTGTGATTGAGGAAACAGACGGATTGTTCTTGGGTAAACAAGCATAAACTGAGCATTCCTCAGGATTCTTGTAAGGCCGAGTTCTGTTTAGCAGGAACCTACCTTAATATGCCCTTAACAGCCAACCATCTCCTGCAGGGCATCTAGTTCCCAGTTCAGCTTCAAGACTCCAATCTGCCTGCTTTTTTGCNGTTTAGCCCCCAACCCTGTCCCTGAGAGATGGGCTTGGCAGTTTACTCCCCAAACTTTCTACCATGGAGCACTCTAGTTCAGTGTTTCACTGAGCTGTTTACAGTTACCTTCTAAATGACTATAGTCANCATTGCCCTGATGTTTCACTTCTCTCTAGGCTTCCTACACTTGAANTTGACTGAGAGTGTGTGTGTTCATGGCATGTGCCAGAGATCAACTTCAAGTGCTGCTCCTTGGAAGCTGACCTACTTGTTTTGAGCCGTCTCACTTGGACCTGGGGTTCACTGGTTAGCTAGGCTATCTGGTCAATGAATCTCAGAGATGTCTGCCTCTCCAGAGCTGAGAAGCACATGGCCCCACCCCTGGCTTTTCCATGGGTGCTGGAGATGGAAATGAGGTCCTCACATATGTGTAGCCAGCACTACTGACTGAACCGTGTCCCCAGTCCTCAGACTATGAATCGTGTACGTCAGCACTGCCACTCGGTCCTCAGGCTGTGAATCATTATGTCAGCACTGCTGCATGGTCCTCAGGCTATGAATCGTGTACATCAGCACTGCCATGAAGTCCTCAGGCTACGAATCATTATGTCAGCACTGCCACAAATCCTCAGCCTGTGAACCATTACGTCAGCACTGCCATGCTCACCAGTCTAGGTGTGTTGCATAACGGAGAGTTTTCTTCTTCCTTTTGTCTTCTCAGGTAAAGAGACAGCAGGTTTCTGTGACTAGGGGGCCATGCAGTGTGCTTGCCTTTTCTGGCTTCATNTCCAGTCCTCTGACAAATGGGGTGAGTAGAAAGTCTCTGTGCTTCCAAACCTCTAGTACCACCCTCCTAACTGTGGCTACAGCCCGTGGCCCATTTTTGGTGTATTTGCTTAGCATTCCTCTTCTGATGGGCTTAGTAGTAAATTCTTAATTACAAAAAAAATCCCATTTCTACTGTAAATGGAAAATTAGTGTCACTCAAGATAAGGGTAAAAAATAAATAAAACATACAAATAACACGAATTCATTGAATCTAGGTAGACACAGTTACCTGCTGAGAGAGTCGAGCTGAGGCCCCCAGGACNCATGTGAATGTCAGGGAAGTATAAAATGTGGTCAGACTAAGTAGAAACATTGTCCTCGATGTAAAGACAAAGATGAAAAGAAAGTTCAGAAGGAATGACACTCTCATATATGGTTGGGGCACTTAATGTGTGAGTACATGTGTATATGTATGTATGTGTGTATGTATGTATGTGTGTGACATAAATACATAACTATATGTTTGTCAAATATCTATATTATTTAGAAAAAAATTTTGAGACATGTTCTGCATAGCTCTGGCTAGTCTGGAACTTCCTATGTAGACCGGATTGGACTTGAACTCACAGAGATACTCCTGTCTCTGCCTCTCAAGTGCTGGAATTAAAGGTGTGCACCACCATGCCCAGCTAAAAAGTCTTTCTTCTATAACTCCTGGTTCAGTGACTTACTTACAGAAATCATTTAAGACCTGGTAGCTGATTTAGTAACTGATTGTAATGTTTGACACTCTCTCTCTCTCTCTCTCTCTCTCTCTCTCTCTCTCTCTCTCACACACACACACACACACACACACATCTATCTATCTATCTATCTATCTATCTATCTATCTATCTATCTATCTATCTACCATCTATCTCTCTATCTTTCTGTCATCTCTCTTTTGGAGGCTCAAACACAGGGCCACATAGGCAAGCACTCTAACACTGATCTACATCCCAGCCCTAACCAAAATTTTAATTAATAAATAGGTGTCCTAAAGACTATGTGTAAGTGAAAGACAAAATGCTAAAAGTATACTAAGTATAATGGAAAATATCTTTGAGGTCAAAATTCTGGACACAGAAACACACCGAAAGGTGAATCCTCACAGATTTGCTTCGTGTTGTATGGAAAGAAGCCTGAGCTTCAAGAACTGGCTAGTGCATTAGGAACACTGTTGAAATATTCAGATTGGGTCATTTCAGCTTCCTTACTGTTCTGAGCAAACTGATGCTCAGGGTTAGAAGTGCTATTCACAGGGCACCTGCCACATACCAGGCACCATGAAAAGTCTATGGTTCCCTCTATTCCCAATTGTCCTAGGAGCTCTCTGACACTGAGCCCTTAGTACCTAGCATGTAGTATGTGTTCAAAAATGTGTTGACTAAAGGATTAAAATAAAATCAGAAATTATGTAGAAGCACAAAGGCAGTGGGAAAAGTGGAAAGTCTCTTACATTGGTGTTATTCTAAAACAGGATGATTAGAATAAATTATCTACAAAGTAATTGTGCTGCCAAATTTTATTGTTTTATTACTTATTTAGTGTGAGCATTGTACATATATATATGTGGTGTACACTGTGTGTGTGTGTGTGTGTGTATGTGTGTGTGTAGGCCAGAGGTAGCCAGGCCAGAGGTAGCCATGGCATATTCTCTTCTATCATTCTCTGTCTTATTTTTTTGAGGCAGGGTCTCTCCATAAACCCAGAGCTCATGTTTCTTGGCTAAGCTTACATCTAGCAAGCTTCAGTAACCCTCCTGTTTCTGCCCCAATCCACNCTGGGCTTGCTACATGGGTGCTGGGATCTGAACTTGTATCCTCAAGCACTTGTGTAGCAAGTGCCCTTAACCACTGAGCTATCTCTTCAGCCCCCCAAATAGTTATTTCTCTCACTTAGGAGTAAAGTAACAGTGGGTGGGTCCTACAGCANCACCAGGTGATATTATTAATGGGTTCTGTANATCTAGGCAATTATTCTGGCCATAATAAAAGAGTAACTCTTATTCACATGGCTTTTGGAGAATAACTCAGTGGGCCTCATCTATAACATGGGAATAAGAACTGAACCTATGGCACAGCCTGGCTGTAAGGATGAAGGGAGAAAATGCATGGAAAACAGTCAGTTTCAGTGCTAGTAAGTCAGTCCTAACACTCATGGCTGTGGCTGCATCTGAGGCAGGACATGCCACTTGCTGTATTAGCCAATTGGTCTGACTCACAAGAATGCAGCAGTTGATAACTTGATGCTGTTAACCTTTGATGTTGGATGATGAGTCTGTGTCACCTATCACTAGCCCATATCATACAAAGTGACCTCTCCTATCCTGAGTGCTTTCTAAAGCCAAAGCAAACTGAAATACCGAGAAAACATTAGCAAACTGCTACGCAACCTCACCCTAGTCTAAAACCCCAGCTGCCTCTGTGACCACAGTTCCCTCTGGACAGGGGTTCATTCTCTGCTCTATTTCTGATCATTATCAAAGTGGCAGACTTGTCCCAAGGTGCTCCGCAAAAAAGCTGTCACTGCTGCTTACGGGAACTGACTCTNGCCTTTGTCACAACTATAAGAGGGATGAACCATTTCAACTTTGTTTCACTCTCAAGTTGAAAAACTTTAATCCTGGCAAGAAGAAAAAAAAGCTGATGTGAGCAATTAGAAACCTGGAAGGTTGGACACACAGTAGGGCTTAGGCTCCTGGCTGCCTTGAAATGGGCTTCATTCTTCCTATTTGGAGAAAGCTTCCATGTGTTCTGTAAGTAACTAGGAGAGATGTGTTTGGAAGGACTGTAGCTGGCTGAAATCCAGGCNCCTTGGAGGATCTGATGTCCCTGTCCTTTGGCTGTGGGGTGGAGCTAGATCATCCTATGTCTGTCTTCACCCCACTGTGAAGGCTGTGGAGCTTAGTGACAGGAATACTCACGTGGAGCTGGGGTGGGGGCCCAACCTCTCTGAGTCTTGGTTCCAACATTTTCTTAAAGGGTGTTGGGAGAATGGAATCGCTCTGAGAGTCCCAGAAACATATTCAAAGCACTTAGTCTGTGCCAGCACTCACTGAGTACTTAAGGAACAAGAGCTAGGCTCCTGTACTTATTTTAGACATCTGAATTTATCTACCACAGCAAAGGCAACTGAAGTGTAGGGTATGGGACATTGCTTTGGGTCACCCAGCTCTATGCTAAGGGACAGGACTGAGCTTCCTTGCCCAGGTCTATCTGTTTNGGGTTGCCTTTCCCTCTGAACCCCACTGAAGCTTGAGAATCACTTGTCTTATATAAGCTCCTCAGCACAGCACAGCACAGCACAGTTCTGGGACCTTTCCCCTTTGACCTCTCCAACTCAGTCTCCATCTCCAAAACCGAGCTACTCTGCCCCATACCGTCTTCATGTTTACTGTAACACACACTGCAGGAATGTCTCTTGCTTCATTGCTTTGTAGCCTCCTGCTCTCTCTGAAATACTCCCTTCACTTCCTCTTTGTCCACAGCTGGCTCCTGAAATTTCTGCTCATGGCTCTCCCAAGACGGATCTTGTGTGATTGTCCTGGTTGAAATAATATCTTCCCCAATTTCCCCTTTTCTCCACTTGTGTCTTAGGCAATGCTTCCTTCCTTGATCATTCATTCCTTTCCTATAGCCGGGCTCCATCAATAAATGTAAACTCCAAAAGCACTGCTGTGATCCCAGCACCAAGCACAACACCTGGCATATAGGTGCTCTGTAAAGACATGCTGGATGAATGAATGAGTGAGTTAAGTATTTGAATGATCTGGGAGAAGGACCTGGGTACCTGCTTGCCCTGCCTTCTGGCCTCCTAAAAGAACAGCGTGAAGCTACCCACAAGCCAGAGACCTTTCCAAACAGTCATCTGCCATAAAAGCACATCTTGCAGGCAAGGGAAATGGGTGGATAGTTGCTAACTATATCTTCCAACTGGGCTGATCTTTGAAAAGTTCGAGAGGCGCCTGCCTCCCTCAATCCCAGGCTGCTACTGCTGCTGAGGCCCCTGAGGGAGGAGAGGAGGGTGTGCTTGGGCGCCTCTTGGGCTGGCACGAGGAAGCCACATCTCATCCGCCCTCCTCCCCCAGCTCCTCTCCAAGAGAGGAAGCAATGCAGATGGAGATGAGAAATAAATATTCCTGCCTGCTCTGCGCCACTGCAGACGTTTTCCAAAATGTCTGGCTTGGACCACAAAATCAAGCCCACCCAGGAAAGGAGGCGCTCAGCAGGAGAAAGAGGGGGGACAGGGTGGCATATTTGTCGATAAGCGTCAGCTTTCTGGGGGGCCGAGCACATGGCTCATCTTTGGCAGCCCTGCTGAGGTGGGGATGTGGTAAGTGCACAGTAACGCTCAAAGAATGGAAAGAGAAAACAGGAGCAGAATTAAAGGAAGGCACGCCAGACTGCACAGACTCCACACCTCTGTCCTGGGTCCTGGAACACACACAGCTGCTTCCCACACTTGTTCCCCACATATCTCATTCACCCCACCATTGCTCCCACCCTTTCACCTCTATTCTAATCTTGGGAAGTTAATGCCACCGGGCTGCCAGCATCCTTCAAAGGCCCTCTGCAATTTGGGTAGGAACTCAGAATCCATGTGTGGAGATATTCTTGCCACCTCTAAGTTCAGCTCCCCCTCTCTAATACTGGAGTCCTGGCAGGCAATGAGAACATAGGCTGCAAATGAGAAGTGGGTGCTTGTGGCCATGGGATGGCCAAGTATGTGGGAGAAGTATCACTAAGGAGGGAAGTTCCAGGCCCAGCCCAGGTCTGGAATGTTCTGTATGGCAATGTCTTTGCTGGGCATGCCTCTAGGCTGCAAAATGTCTTAGGAAAGATGAGAGGATGGGAAGCAGAGCTGCAAAGTCATCATGGGACACTTTGGTCTGGGTTTTTCACTCTCCCAGGGGATTCCCAGGATCCTGAATTCTTCATCTGGCTGCTACTGAGCCAGCTGCTAACAAATCTCTTGGAAAGTTCATGTTAGAGAAGGGTCTAGGCTGGCACAAAAGTGGAAGCAATAAACAGCAAAGGGGCCTTCCTGGGTCCTGGGTTCAAGTACGCTGCGGTGAAAACATTGGCTCAAAATGAAGTCTTAACACAAGTGTCTTCTATGGGCATTAGGAGAAGTTTGCAGAAATATTGCACTTAACTCCACCCCCTTCTCATCATTTCCACAGTTACAATGAGTAGTGAGCCCTTGTCTATTTCCAACTCATGTGCCCTGAATCCTTCTTGTGAGTCTTTCCCACTCATGAGCCCATCTGCCTTCCAGCGNCAGGCATTTGCCAGCGGAATCCCACTCTCTCCAGAAGCTACTNAGCAGTGGGAAACTGGCAGGGGAGTTGGTTTCTTGTCCCCACTCTATATATTGCTATGTGACCTCAGACAAAGGACTCCCCCTCTCTGGGTCTTGGTTTCTTTCTTTGTCAAAGGAGTGGGCTCGGTACATTTCTTTGCAGATCTGACACAGTATAGACAAATTGGAAGAGTGAAATTGCATGCAATGTTTCTTTCATTGTCCCTTTCCCAATCCACCCTTGACAACGAACTCTAGGTCTGAAGACCATCATACTCTAGATTAATTCATCTTCATGTTTGGGAAGGTCACAGTTACACATCAGAACAAGCTGGGCATATTGACAGATGAATGCTATCTAGTAACTGTTTGAAATGTCATCAGTTAACATTTGCTTTAGTTCCCAGCAAGAGGAAACTATGGACAGAGGAAAGGCCAAAANAGGATATATTTATTTGCTCATTCTTAGGACATGTCTGGAGAGAAGTTGTATGCATATATGATCTTAACTTGCCATAATCATATTCATTGCTTGNTTTTAGTAATCAATGCCATTTATCAAGTCTTACCTAACAAGCTGAGACCATGATGCTTTCACCTCATACTATGGCATTATGGGAGATATTATCTACCTCCCATATCCTTACNGGCGAGTAAACTCAGGAGAGGAAACTGAATACTCTTTGACCTATTCAGGCTCACACAGCTGGTCAGTATTGCTGAAGGGATTTCAGTTCTATGGGACTCCAAAGATGAGGAGCTGTACCTAAGACGATGATCTGGGCCTTAGCTGGCATTTGATGCTCACTTGGGAGATTATTACNGACAAAGGCCCCTAATTTGACTGTTGTTACAGCTTAGAACTCATGCACCATCACTGTACCCACTTAGCAGGTACTTGGAGGGAAGCAGAATCACCTTCTCCTCTGATTACTTATATACAGAATTCTGCTGGCTCCTGCTTGTCCTTCTACCTAACCTTTGGCCTCAGCCTTACCTAATCTTAGCACAGAACTGGAGCCTCAANGNATTTGGAAAGGATATGTCAGCAGCTCGGGAGGATANAAACACAAACAGNTCCTGAGCCCAGACAGGTAGAATAGGAGAACTTCTTGTTCCGAGGAATTACATGGGCTGCCACACATCCAGTCTGTAGAGACCCCATATTTCAACTCCCATAGACTGGGGCTATGTACTGGACAGATCCACTTGGAAATGCAGCCTCCTTTCTCTATGAGGTCTCCTGGACTTGAAATGTGTACAACTAACTCCATTAAGAAAAATGTAACTAGTAGAGTAAGGACCATAAAAAAAGCATTTGCAGTTCCAACTGACCTNAAGGTCACCATATACAATCCCTAAAAGTATAATAAATAAAAATAAGTAAAAATGGTAGTTCTGCATTCCTGTCATAGCCAAGTGGGGGGAAGGCAGGATACTCTGGATGTGTATGCATACCATGCATTCACAAATGACGTGGAACCGACAGTTTACCTGCCCTAACAGGATGCCCTGCCTCTTCTCCAGTGTTAATAGGTTACATTCATGTTACATTCATGGTTGAATGTAATTAACACACACTGCCACCCCCAAACAAAACCACACATTACTTATCACCCAAGCAGAACCACAACGGGACCAAAAAAACAATCAGGCAATCAGGACGCTCTTTACTTACCGTAAATGACAGAAAAGAAGAAAACAAGGTCCCCTCGTCATATCTGGATAACTTTGCCAGGACGCCTTCCAAAATAGTTACAAACTAGTAAAACAGCAAAAAGAAAAAAATATTATTTCAAATTATAATTGTTTATAAGAAAGAACAACATGTCCCAGCCACCTAGAGGCTAGAACTCAGCCCCCTGCTTGCTTCTGCATTCTATTTTTTTAACTCTCACTTTGGAGAAAGGAAAAGACTGCCGTTGCACGGCAATATTTGACTTATCCGGCTTTCTCTTCATTATTATGTGATTGCAAATACGGAGTGTTACAGAAGTGCAAAGTGACAAAATATTATTGAGTTGCATATAGCATGCGATAATATTAAATGCACTTTTCAAAATCCCAAACTGCGCAAAGCAGTCTTTACATTACATATTAGCACTACATTTAATCCAATCTATTTTTATTTGTATTTTATCAGTAATTTGGGGGAAACAGAAGTTTAGCACTGGCAAATATAAATGTCTTCCCATTCAGCATTACTTAGTTAAAATTCTATAATTCATGAGGGTGACTGAAATAGCTTTATCTGACTTTTCTGTTTTATTATGACTCTCACTGCATGTGAAACTAGAGAGGAAAGGGGTTTTCGGGATGGCAGAATTCCTTATTACCGTTTCACTTTATGTATTTTAAAATCTAACTTTGTCAGTGCTGAGAAACAAAACAAACGTTTCCTTCCTAACCTAGTGCGACGTTTGGGGACACATTCTTATTAAGTTAACATATGCCGCCTCATCAATTGATCTTCACACAGCTCACGAACATCAGAAAATCCTNGCAAGCTGGGGCTGGTGATGTACAATCTTGTTTCCTGAGAGATGTGAGTATCCAGCTCAACTTTTTAACGTGTTACATTTTAATGGAAATGTAGACACAACAAAGCAACATTCACAATGCCCCCTTTCACCTAACGCTGAAGGTTACCTTGGCCACCAAGAGTGTGATCATTTCCTTAACGGTTTCTTCAATGAGTTCATCTATTTTTGAATGGTATTGATGCTAAAGAAGACAGAAAGACACATATTAGCATGTCGGGGAGGTTGACAGTGCTGNGTGCACCCGTGGTTTTAGACCATACAATCTATTAAAAAAGCCTGGCTTGCAGACCCAGTTTGTTTCCATAGTCCTAGATGCAGCTGTAAAATTCTGACTTCTCGTCTTTGATAGAGAGAGACCCAAAGCGCTTCAAACATCACAGGCTCATTCTTCCCCGTCTAAGGCTTCAGATGCCTTTGATNTGTGTGGACACATATACACAACAGCACACATGGCTGGCTTAACAGCCTGGCAGTGTGTTGAACCGGATTGTACAAAGCTTGATTCAATAGTAATCTAGTACATTGGGAAGGGAAATGGCATTTCTGGGAAATTGCTGGGGGATGCAACTCCAGCAGTTTGGGGGATCCTTCCAAAGGGAATTTGACTAAGACAATGATTTTGCAAAACCCTGTCAGGTACTTTGGGTATATACCTCAGAGCACATCAGTTTTGACCCAGAGTCTAGGTGAAGTGTCTCTTTCTGAGCCACTGTGACAAGCGACACTTTTTTTCCTTTTCTTTCTGTTCAGCAATAAGNAGACCCAGGCTAGACCTTCTGCTGAGACTGTAGCTAAGTTTTTCCAATTTTTTTCAAACTGGTGCTGTCGATTAAATTTAAATAGTAATGTGAAAACAAACCCCCACACAAACAAAAATCTGCTGTAAATGCCAGGGGAAAAGGAAAAGCAATTTCAACACAAATTATTATATGCCAGCTCCTTGACATTTATTAGAACATTTTAGTATCCATTTGAATTATTTTGTATTTCCGTAACACAAAAACAATAATACAAAAACATTGTTATTTGGAAAGGAAAATGCACTTACCCACTCTTTAGCAAACTTTCAGAAGGATGATTAATTAGGAACAAAAAAGAAAAAGGAACAGTGCAAATAAAAATCAGGACAAAAGGACATGCGAGAAGATGAAAATTAAATAAAGCATCACAAAGCTATGAAAACACAGAAAGAAGACATAGGATGTACTGCAATACTCTGGTTGCTGGCAAGCAGGATGATTGAGCAGGAGCAAGGAGATGAGAGGTTGGCTTGGACTTGGAAGACCTGGATAATGTCCCAGCGTGGGGCAGAAGCCATACTGCCTCCANATTGAGCTCAGTTTCCTTATCTGCAACCTTCAACAGGTGATAGCACTATGACCTCCACCCAGGATGGGGAAAGCTAGTCTAGACTGCTGATTTCCACGAGGGGCTAGGCAAGCCTTGGTGAAGACGTTTTCACTCCATGTTTCAAAGCAACCAAGAGAGACATGATGGTTCTCTTCCCCAACCCCCACTCCCNTTTAAAGAAGCAGACATATTAAGTACCTCAACTTGACTATTCTATGTATTTCTATCGATTTCCACATATCAAGACATCAGATGTATCCATAAAGGGTCTAACTATACGACAATAAAGAACAAAGCAAAACTTAACAAAAAAGCCGTTTGGCTGGTCTGTTTTAGTTACANTACTTAAGAATTCAGGGCCTGAGCCCTTTTCTGGCACTGAGGCTCCCAGATTCATAGAGCTATTTTGAAGATCTAGTGAGGATCTAGATGTGAAAACATTTTGCCAACTGTAGTTGCAATTCAAATACTATCATGTGTTCAAGTTCCTCAAGTAGCCACAAAGGGTAGAGAAGGAACAAAGCCATCACGGAGGCATCCTCCGCCTTCTTTTAGTAGATTGGAGACAAAAAGCAAATGGCCTGTGGTGTTCTGTCCTGATGACTCAGAACCCTTGTTGGCCACACTGCTAGATTCAAGAAAGATTTACTTGTAAATAGCATAAACCCAAAGCTTAAAAAACAAGAAAAAGAATCTACAGAACTCTGTACTAGAGTCATAGAAGGATGTTAAAGCAAAAGAATATGGGGATATTGACAGTCTTCCAAATTCATTTTTAGGTATTGAAATAAGACCCAGAATCATATCCTCACTTTCCGTTGTCATGTGACTGACTTGTTCTACTAGATTTTCTTTGGATCGCTGTAAATGAGTCACATTTATTAAATTAATTAGGACATTATGCTTAGCCAGAAGAGCTGGCTATGTGAAAGTTAGTACAAGATGAAACAATGCANGAGGGGCTTCTTAACAACCTTGATGGAAGTGGTAAAAACAGATGGCAAGTATTCTCCTTATCCTAAGACAGGTTAAGGTGTGTGCCTTGTGTCTAAAGGGTTAANGAGGAACATGCCCTTCCATGTGGATACAAGGTTGAGACATCGTGGCTTATTGAGGCATGATATACCTTCAAATGCTAATTTTTATGTAGTCCCACTATCTCTCCCTTTCACTGTATATAAGTATTATGATATTCCTGTTATAATAAACATCTCTCCCATTGTGTATATGTGTGTATGTGTGTGTGTGTGTGTGTGTATGTGTGTGTGTGTGTGTGTATGTGTGTGTATGTGTATGTGTATATGTGTGT